>JAOBRG010123215.1:0-19324 GCA_027574985.1 Umimayanthus nakama | reverse complement strand
AGGTAGTTCCGTCTGTATATAGTATATAATACAGACGGCCCTTTCCATGTCATTGTTCATTTCCGAACAATGACGAGATAGTTCCGTCTGTATATAGTATATAATACAGACGGTCCTTTCCATGTCCTTGTTCATTTCCGAACAACGACGAGGTAGCTCCGTCTGTATATAGTATACAATACAGACGGCCCTTTCCTCGTCATTGTTCATTTCCGAACAATGACGAGATAGTTCCGTCTGTATACACCTAATTCAAAAAAAAGGTTCTCTTCTGAATTGTTGCATTTGCCAGACCGCATTGCACCAAGGATTTAACAAAGTTTTAAAGAGCATTGTAGTTGCCTACTATGAGACAGCGAAATTCGGCCTGTATTAGCCATGGAAGCAATATGAACCATAATACTTTGCGTCTAGGCATGCACTGCACATTGATTTAAAAATTCATTACATCCATAGTGCATTGCGGTCTGACAACCTTTTTTGAATTAGGTGTATACAGACGGAGCTATCTCGATGAACGTCAATACGGCTTTAAATTGGCCCGGTTAGTGAGGTGGAATGAAGTTTGCTCTAACAAATTCACGCCTTATACCAGAAGTGTGCTAACATAGTGATTTTGCCGCTGTTTTGGCAAACATTTGTCGGAGTATAGGGTTTCACCTATTTTATTTTAAAAGTTTAAAAATTTAAAAAAGGAATAATGAAAACTTTTCCTTCTTTGTTCGTTCGCGGCTTTACTTGGCAAGGGAGACCCAACGAAGAAAAATTGTTCGAACATTTACTTTTAAGAATATCTTATGAAACTTTTAGTAAAATTACAAACGTGTTGTTTAGTTTTAAAGGCGTGATTATAATAATGTTACCCCATAAACAGCAGAGGTACTCAAGTCCGTAACAAGCGTCAAGCATGAAGGGCAAATGCCTCCTCACCCCAATCAGTGTTGGATCGAAATCAAACTAAAATGTTAAGTATAACGCAGTGTATTAGTGCAGGACCGTAACTATAGGTTACGCCTGGGTGGGAAAATGCCTCCCTCCCCAATTTTGAGTCTTGACACGGCCCTAATTGCTATAGCACCAATTAAACACGAAATTATTTATACATGTGCAATCGTATGACACAAAAGAATCACAATAACGTGTTGCGTTTGTAGGCTGTGTAACTGTAAGCACATAAACATTGAGTGTTGTGTGCCGCTCCTTAGGTCGAGAGTAAGACTTAAAATATTAGATTGTCTTGTAAAGGTAACACATTTTCCATGAGTATTCTGGAAGGGGATCTGTAGACCTCAAGCATTTCTTTATTTAATATCTAAAGGCAAGTTATAGATCACTTCCACAATACGCCCCACTCACTATATTACACAAAACCATAAACTCAAGCCCGGGTCAAGCTCCTAATTTTCCGATACAACACTCTGGTCGCGACTTAAAATTTTTCTTCATGCCAATTTGCTAGAACTTCTTAGTTGCCGAGTTGTCCCTGCTAACCGGGTTATCTCTCTCTATGTAAACCGGCCCTTACTTAGCTAATAAGAGACTGCTTGTTTACTTTAGCAATTCCTTCTCCGCGGACAGAGAACAGTCCATCTCAAGCACGATGAAATTGTTCTTACATCACCTCTTGTAAAACTTATCCTATTGCATTTTCAGAAAAAATCATAAACTATTTTTATAAATCAAACTTAAGAATCATATATTATATACTAAATACAAACGGAGCTATCTCGTCATTGTTCGAAAATGAATAATGACGAGAAAAGAACTGTCTATATTATATACTATATAGAGACGGAGCTATCTTGTCGTTGTTCGGAAATGAACAAGGACATGGAAAGGACCGTCTGTATTATATACTATATACAGACGGAGCTATCTCGTCGTTGTTCGGAAATAAACAATGACATGGAAAGGGCCGTCTGTATTATGTAGTTACTATATACGGACGGAGCTATCTCGTCATTGTTCGGAAATGAACAATGACATGGAAAGGGCCGTCTGTATTATGTACTATATACAGACGGAGCTATCTCGTCATTGTTCGAAAATGAACAATGACGAGGAAAGGACCGTCTGTATTATGTACTATATACAGACGGAACTACCTCGTCATTGTTCGGAAATGAACAATGACGAGAAAAGAACCGTCTGTATTATATACTATATACAGATGGAGCTATCTCGTCGTTGTTCGGAAATGAACAATGACATGGAAAGGACCATCTGTATTAAATACTATGTACAGACGGAGCTATCTCGTCATTGTTCGGAAATGAACAATGACGAGATTTGAGTGTCTGTATATATAAGTGAAATTTTATTTCAACTTTTAATTCTTTTAAAACAGATTGGTAAATTAACATTTTATTTTTGTTTCTATATAGTGAAACATTCACATAATATGTTAAAGTATGTACTCCCCTTTCGAAAATTTCCGAGGAGATCATAAAATACCGAACATAATGCTTATCCAAGAATTTTGAACTATTGGATGGATTTCAAAGGTTTTGGTAATGGATCTCCGGCATCCGACTGACTATACTCAACAGGTTCACGCAGCAAATGAAACCAAGGGATTTCGTTGCCTTAAACTTAAAGTATTAACCAACTGATGGCGTTCGTTTTGTTAATGCATAAAATCATCTGTTTTATAGGAAAGTCCTAATTCGAACGAGACAGTGGGTGAAAAGAGCGCTGTTGGTGAGTGCTGTTAATTTTTATCTAATTACCACATTTCCTACACTTCATGTTTGAGAGTTATTGATTTCGGTAAACGTCCAAACGACATTCTTCGTGTGTTTAGAGGTAAAACCTTTTCACGACTGACTGTAGCCAGCGTAGCTTGGCGTTCTAGTCATTCGTGAAGGCAAAAAAGGCGAGTGGTGAAAACTCCACGAATGACTAGAACGCCAAGCTACGCTGGCTAAACTGACTGAAGACACGCCGATCATTACTTAAATTCGCCAGAGAGCGCTTATCTGTGAAAAAGTAGCAAAACGAAAGGCTTGTAATTTGATTGGGTTATTGCAAGAAAAATAAAAGTATCTTGAAAAACAACTAAATTAGGACTGTCGGAAAATACGATCTTTATGAAGGCGAAAAGATAATTCAGAACATTTTAAACTAGGATCTGATTTTTGATATGCTCTTTTTCAGATCTATATCACTTGTGGAAGGGCAGTGTTCATGTGCCGGGTGAAGATAAAAATGGGCGTCTTAGGAAAGGTATTCCTAACTCTATACTTGGTAACTGCTTTATGAAACTTGTCCTGTAACAAAAAAGATATCCCATGTCAACAAATGCGGGCAACTGCCACCACTCCTTGCCCAACAAATGGGCTCCCACTGGTTGTTTAAAAAACCGCTTTAACATAAAACAGAATTTCAAAGCTTGAAAATTTTTTATTTGCTCGGCAGAGATTCAAAGCAATATATAACCGAGCACGTTTTCGTCTCCAGAGTTAAAATTGTTTAAATAACTAGTACTCTGAATCCAATATAGAATTTTGTTCAGTTGTACCACAGTTTCACAAGCGTTTTAACTTTTAATTGCAGCTGATTTCTTTTCTTTTTTTACCCTCACTCCAGAGTGCGACATGCCCTCGTGGGAAGACCGTTGCTTTTGGATAAAAATACAGGACACTATCGACAACCAGAAAGTCTTGGAACACAGGCTGAGGGAGTCAAAAACCTTGGTAAGACTAGAAAACTGTATAAAGTTTTGAACTGTTTTCTAACAGAAGTTTTAAAGCTACTTAGTACAACATGTTCTAGATTCTAGCAGTCAGTGACGGTTCGGCTTTTCTCTCTATATACTGTCATTAAATAGAAGAGTATGCCGGCTTTAGTTTAGCGAGTAATTTGTGCGCGGCTAGAAAATGAGCCAAACGGTTCTAACAAACGCTAAATGTTAAAAAGAAGTTCAAAAACAAAGACAGGGAGTAGTAGTATAAAAGTGCTTCACCATCATCATAAGTTCGCAATCATTTCAAACTGTTATCCGCAAATTAACAATTAAGTTTGCTTAAAGTTTTAGCTCTGAGTTAACCTATAAGTTATGTTCATTATTCCACTTCGTCATTTTCTTTACAGTGCACCTTGCTGGAGGAGAAATATCGACAACTGACTCACAAGTTGGCAAAGTCGGAAAAACTCAGCGCTGAACACTATCAGGTAAACCAAATGAAACAACTGGATGACATTTTTTTTAAGTACTTCACCAATGCCAATGAGCTCACAACACGCAGCCCGGCTCAATATATGCACATAAGTTAACATAAGTTGAAAGAATTTTAAATACGCCTTTCTTTCTACAATCTTGGTCTGCGCATCTGTCGATTTGCACTCCTTCAAGGAAACAAAATAAAAAAAATAGAAAAGAATGCGTGGGAGAAAAAGAAAAACGTAAAACGATCATTTGGTTTTCACTAGACTTTGTCAAAGCCATAGCCCGCGACCAGCTGCTGAATATGCCTCAGATATAAGACAGTTTGTTTATTTGTTGTCAGACAAAAGGAAATAACCTTGCCCCCGGCCCTTTTTCTGCCCCCTGCCCCCTCCGTTTTTTGGAAAACTAACAGTTTAACCCAGACAAAACGACTGTTTTCTCGTTTAACATGCATTTGTTTTTATTTCTCTTTAACTCAGGTTCCCTGCCATGAAGGACACTCCCTTGTCGAGTTTCTCACAATCAAACATCAACGGCGATCAGCCGAGAGAAGGCGCCGCGTTTTGTTCACCTTTTGCTCCGAGCGCAACTGTAACTAGACTGAACTGTGTTTGTTTCCGTGAGAAATGTAAATTGTAAAGCTATGTAACAGATTAGAACAACAGCGAGCGTTCACAATTATATATCAGTAAGTAAATGTTACAGAAGTAAATAAAAAGGTCATCGAAGAAACGAGTTTTTTGTCATCAATCGAAACTGTCTGTAATCTCGCCAGCTCCAAGGACGTAGGGCGCGAAACTCTTTCCCTTTTGAAGTGTGGTTAATTCTCTTAACCTGTCTCCAGCCATCTTTTAAAACAAGTTGGGAGAAACGTGTAACTCATCTTGAGAGTTTCTTGTATGTGATCAGACTGTTAGTTTTCCTTGCGAAACTGACTTAGAAAGGGTTTAGCAACAATGCGGTGGTCGTCAGCGCAGATGGTCGCTGAAACTTGTCCTTTGCGCATTTCTTTTTCGTACTTTTTATTCTTTTCAAATTTACCTTAGACTATGATAACATCAAGAATGATTCTTAGGCGTATCTCCCATGTTTATTTTCTTAGTTTCCACCCAGAGTCGTGTTGGCACGTGACCAGACCCAACTCGACCCAACCAGGGTCTTTCTCTCGGAAGAGGAAAGAACCTGGGAGCGAGGTAATTCGGTTAATCTCGCAAGCTCTAGGGTAACTGTTAGCGGCAGTAACTCAATAAAGTATGTTTATGCTTGTGGTTCAGTGGTTTGTGCGAGTAAAAAGTATTTTAACAACTGCACACCAAATACTAACAATTTTTTAAGAGCATCTAATCGAGGCTGAAATCATCAATGCATTTAAGAACATTCAACCTCAGGACAAAAATTAAATGTTCTTATATGAAAAAATGAACAATGTGTCGCGAGAGTGCAGTGAAAGTTCACTATCTGGTTTTTGATGAATAGGCGATAGTAACGCATTTGATAACATACATGCATGAATAAGCTAGATGTAAGTGTTTTTATATTGTTTTAGACATGTTAGAACCAAGATTTCTTGGACATCTAAAGCTATCTTTGAGAATGGCGTAAAATGGAATTACAAAATGACGGTGTTCCGAGGAATCAGCCTTCGAATGTATTTCTGCTTATGACTGAAATGCTGAAGCAACTGTCGAGACCAATGTTGAGAATAGAGGGTGAGTTCGTGAAAAAGTTAAAAACACTAGTCTCGGCTGAATGAAAAAAATACAATAAAACGAGACTGTAACCCAACACGTTGATTCTCCACAAATGATACTGCTGGTCAGTGTTTTAGTGAATAGTTTTAATTAATCCGCCATTCATGAACAATTTTTCAGTAGATATGACTGAGTAAAGATTAAGTCTTTTAAGACCTTTGTTGCGAGCTTAGACATAAGCAAATTATGAGTAAAAAGCGTTTCCAATATGGATCTGACTGTTATGTATTGGTAAATCTAAACCAAGCAATGAGGCAACATTCTCTCTTCGCTCAGAAACCCATTCCACAATTTCAAAGAACGGGGATTAAAAATTAAATACGTTTAATTTAATTAAAAATAATTAAAAGCTGTCAAGAAGTGGAAAGAAAACCAAATAAAATTTTACTTGTTACGTAAAACGCACATTAACACTTGAGCACGTTCAAATGCCAGTCTTGTTACTTTCGGCTGTTTCGTTGGAAAAAAACAATCGATCACGACTGACGATGAAACTAATTTTGATGGGGCAGCAAAAACTCATACGGGCGCTGACGCATTCCAAAAACTCTATTTCCATCGGCCTAAAGAAATTATCCAGTTTTAAAATCCTACATAATAAATCGAAATCCTTGCACAGAAAAAGCCATTATTATTATGGCAAATATTTAATTAAATTACGTTGCTCATTCAAAATGTGACAATGGTGGTAACCACGAAAAAGCAAACGAAGACGTTTTCATAGAATCGTCACGTACAGACATTTCAAAGGAAGGAGAAGCCATAGGTTTTGAGAAACGAAACCCCGAAACCGTATGTGGTTTGCAAAAACCGAACTGAGACAAAAACAATCAGTTAAAGATCTTATAAATAAAATTGTTTGTGGATTTTTTTACGGTTTTGACTTTATTCTAAATATTTACACAACAACTTTCACTTCATTTACAAAGTTTATCAAAAAGCAAGTACAAAGATTTTTTCACAAATACATTTTAAGGAGCAGAAACTGGAAAACTTTCTTCCGTCGTTAATACACTTATCGTGTTTCCAAAGTCGCAAAATCTACTTTTGATAAGAAATAATTACAGATTCATTTTTAATCAGTTGGTATAAAAGTGTATAGTTAGTTTCGCGGTTTACAACCACATTGTTAATTAAAACTTTTAGTCTTGCTTCGTAAAAAGATGTAAGAAGAGATTAGCGTGCATACTTTAGCTTTTTGTCTGCGTGCTCTTGAATGGAAGTTAATTTCACATTTTAAGCATTATTTTTAAATAACAAGAGATCGCAGCCAAGATTGCGTGCCGTCTTAACAAATGTTCATATTGCTCCGTTTTAAAAGAAAGCACGATAGTGTAATTAAATCGCAACTCTTCGCGTTCAAGTTTCAAATTTTGTTGGTCGCTTTTTTAAAAATCCCATGTACAACGCATACAGTTTAGTGAGCCTAATGTTGTAGGCCAAAGCTGTCAGCGGTTTCCCTAAAAAGGGCAGCACAGTCGCAAAAGTCCTCTCGCTGTTGCGTCGGGTCGTCCTCCAGCATTTCTCCAAGAGCCATGATGTAATGCGTGGCGAGCCGTAGAGTTTCAATCTGCGTCAGTTTTCTTTCAGGCCCTTTCCCCGACAGATAATCAGGTATGACTCCGCGTAAAACGTCAAATGCGCTGTTCAGACGGCCTTGGCGTTCACGTTCCCGCGCATTACGGCGAAGTTGCCGGTATCTTTTCACGTTGGGCGGGATAGTAATCTTCGGCCTTCTGCCGGGGCGGCGGGAGCTCTCAGACATGTTCGTGCAGTTTGTGTTTGTTATTTTTGTTTCGTGTTTCCACAAGCAGCATTGTTGTCGTCCCTGGACAGGACTGTGTATCTCCGGACTTGATAGGGAACTGTTATCGTCCTGCTGTCTCCAAATAAAACTTTCCTTTTGGATGTGTTCGGAACTTCCATTTTCGCCTGTGCCTTGGTTCGTGGAGCTTTCAGTTTGTGACGACCAAAAACAAAACGGAAAATCGTTGAAAAAATCCAGACTGTGCTCAAATTTTCCTTGTAGTGCCAGTCCTACTTGCGTTGCCATTGCTAGAAACTGAAAGTAAAATTTATTGAGTCTTTTTGCAGTTTTTTTCGTAAGTATTTAACACTAGAAAATATACAGAGCGTGAGTTTTGAAACTTATTTCTATTAAACATAAGAAGAACTCACTTCCTTCCGTACTAGTTTGTCTTGATTGGGCAGCACTAAATCCATATAATATAGAAATGTGAATTCAAAGCTAGAGACAAATAAATTCGTACTGTTGAGTTACTCGAGTCAGGTGCTCTCAATTTCTACCCCACGCGCAAGTTAATGATATTAGAGTTTCCCTCTAATTGCTAATTAAAAAGTAATGCCGAAGTGACGAAAAACTTAGTTAATACCCTGGACACAATAACTTCCTGCAGTGATTGCAACTTTTCGGTATAAAATCTGAAGGTGCGAAAAACAAACCTTCCCGGTCTGTGATTCGTAAATATTAGATTTGAAAACACACTTAGTTTTTCACCACGATAAGAGTTTTAACGCCTACAATTGATTGCCACTTGGGAATTGGCTTTACACAGACCCTTTAAATCGACATTTTCCCTTTAATACTCTTTTAATTAGATCAACAAAACTGCAGGAAACACAGCGTTTGCTTTTCAAAATACAAAATTTATCGTTGATAATAAACGATTGGAAGACTGAGAGAATAACTCAACGAACTCGCAAGGCAAACGGCTACGAAAATGTCTAAAACAAGCTTGAAAATTCAAGAAATGTTACAGTTTTTTCCATGCAAAATGACACAGCTTACCTTGGATTGATCAGTTGAGTGCAAATCCTTTTTTCTTTCTTTCTGGGTGTTGTATGTTTTTTTTAACATGTATGTGAATCTCAACCGGAACAGACTGACACTCGATCTTTACATCTGGCCCTTTTTATACAGTAGGCTTGCACAATGCCAGAGGTCGTTTTATAGTCCTGGCGCATATTAGCACGTTTATCAAAGATCAAAAGTGTTAACAAAAAGAATAAAGGTTTATGAATGACTTGAAATTACACCGACTCCAGTTTTAATTGCAGATTTGTGTGACGCTTCAGATATTCATCACTACTTATCGATAGATCGGTAAATCAACGGAACAGGAATATGGATAAATTTGATTAAAAGCGCATTAGCTGTGCTTGGTTAAGCAAATGTCGCATAAATCTGAGAGTTTATTTGCGTCCACCTGCCGAGATATTGTCGCAAACTGTGATTCTGCCATTTAATGGGCGTCTGTTGACGACGAAGCCTACTCGAATTTCCTGCTCGTCTCCGACCCAGACGCTTCATCAATTTGTTCACTCATTTTCAACCTAAAACTAGATCGTGAATAATTTTTTTCGTTCTTTTTTAATCAAATATTAAGAGTAAAACTGAACACGTTCTCCTATTGTAAACAAATACAATTTCTCGGCGATTTCTTCCTCTGTAAAACTATTTCCGTCAGTTTCTCTACGCATGCGCAGACCTGGGCGAGGCGCTGATCATATCTCAAAAATGGCTCACCTTGCGCTTCCATTGGATCGATACAAAAAAGAGCATGGAGGACAAGTAATTATTCTTTGTAAACTCCGTTCTTTGTACTAATGATCCCTATCAAGCCCAAGATGTGCGACAGCGGGCCTTCGTGGAGACGCCCGCCACGAAAACACCTATTTTTGCAAAATTTAGAAAATAATTACCATTTCAAGGCCATTAAACATGTCGTGGTGACAAAATGAAATCAAGTTTAGGACTATCGATCCAATTAGCCACACACGGGTTTGTTGTTTACAACAATGCATGTTTAGCTCAAATATTTACCGTTTAGGAATTGAAATTGAGCGAATCTATTATTAACCTCTACTTTTCGACTGAAAATCTGGAACAATAGGCCATTGTTATGAATGATAAAATTACAATCAAGGAAAGCGGTTGAGCTTGCGACCAGCCGACAAGATTTTAAAAGTCTTTATGTGAAGTTTATTGCGACAAGGGGTAACTTTGTGTAAGCATTTTACGCAGTCAAAGGTATTCTGGTTTGGGACCACCCTGCTTACTGGCCTTGTAGGGGGAAAGCTTTTGTTGCAAAGTCTCTTCTGGACGCCTTCTCTGTAGAAGTAAGACAGAAGTGGAGACATCTGTACTTCTAGATTATCAACTGTATAACAAAAAAAATTCAATTTTAGCTTCTTTTTCTTGATGCGTGTAAATAGAAATGTTCGTAATCTTGGATGAAAGTGTTGCCACCGGAGTGGTATGGTCACACCCGAGCGGAAGTTACTGGGAAGAAGCGCCGAGATTTTGTAGGGAATTTTTTTCTAATTTTAACCGATCAAAGATAATAAACACAATTTCAATAAAGCACATGTCTTCATAAACGTAGTTTGCATAATGAACATGAAAAGATTGAAAATGTTAAAAGTTTCTTTGTTTGTCCCTATTATCCCTGCAGCCTCGAAGCCGACCATCGGACAAGGGGCCAAACTCTTTTCAATGGACGCTGCCTTTCAACATTTTCAATAGATAATGTTCTTGTCATAAGGATTAAAACACCCAAAGCTCAGGACACGTGGGCCTCTGACATCTCCGACACACTTAATCTAATTGAGATTGATTGAAACGTTTTGTGTTTCTCAGCAGAGAGCATATGGTTATTGTGAGACATAGGGCGGTGGCCGTTCGCCCCACTGTGGTATCTGGCCAGCAACACAGTCACCTCGCACGCTCTAGCATTGCAACGCGTGACCACTGCACTCCCAAAACTGCTCATGAGACCCTACCTTGTTTTTTTGTTCAGAATTCCCCTCAAAGATTCGGCTTTCTTTCTCCTCTCTTTCAATTTTCGTCTTTTTGGGAGTATTTTAATGGCGCATAAAACGGTTATTACTTCATGAAACCAAAATACGAAATGGAGCAAAAACACGCACGAATCAATGCTATAGTGATCGTCTGCTATAGAAACAAAATCAACGAAAAGACTAAAATGCCGCGACTTTTTGCTCCAAAAAGATTTTTAAAATTTTAAAAGTATTCAAAGCCCTTAAGGATGATCATTACTCGCGAAAACAAAAGCTATGTTTTACCGCTAAAAAACGCCATTAACTAAACGCAATTTGTTGTTACCTTTCAATTTCGCTATTTTTTAAAAATGGATGTCTCTGAGAAACACTTCGCAGTTTACGTGTCCTTAAATGTTGTTGCTCTCTTTTTGAAACAGTTTTACTTTTATTACTTTATTCGTAGCAAAGAATAGTCTTACATGAATCAGAATCTTTTGTTGATTGAGTTAATTAACTCTAATACACAATTCCAGCGCTTAATCTATTAGAAGGTTTTATACTAACTCTTGGGGTTCTGCAAGTCAGTTTTCAGCTTATTTAGGAAATGGGTTTGTGTCTTTTATGGTAGCGACACTGTCAAAAGGCACTTTCTGTTCACTTGCATTATCTGTGGTATTTGCTTTTCTTATTTGCGGAAGAATAGTCTTTCACTGACACTTCAACTACAGAGTAGCGCGAAGAATGAACAGTGAACAATGCTTTGACCTACAATAACAATTAAATACATCTTTCTGTTGGACACCGATGCAAATTACAGAAAGATCTCAAATACCGCTTCCACTGTGCATTTGAAAACGAACGCTTAAACTAGCCAAAGTTTAGCAATAGGTTTTGTCAGTTCGAAAGTGTTTGTAAATGTGCACCTCCTCGTTTGATAGTCTGTTCCTGGCCATCAAAAACAATAATTTCTCATTTATAAGCAAGTGTTTGCTGATTTCTAAGAGATAACGCTGTGATTTGGAAGCCTTGAAAGGGTCGGTAACCCGAGAGGCCTGGATTTCGGTACGTAAGTTAGATTCTATTTATGAAAAGGTGGCAACACGAGGTGTTTTCAATGTGTAACTGAACACTCTGCCAAATACTGAAATGCTGGAGTTCGCCGTCTCACGAAAGTTTCTTCTTTACAGCCGACAAAATGCACGAGAGCCGTTTTAGTGCACCTGTGATTAGTGAAGGCTTTTTTTGGGTCATCAGGTGGCATATTAGGATATGAGAACCTACTAGATTGGCGAACGGCTCTTCTTCATGTAACTTCCGTCTTCAGTTTCTGGAGTTTTAGAATCGGAAAAGACACACGTAATTTACAGCAAACATGTATGTGCGCAGCCCTAACTCGTGTCAATGTCTTATCTCGGCAGAGCTTTGAGTGTATAGTTATTGAGTAGCTTTTCAGTCACTCTACAATGTATTGTATACTCGAGTTGAGCCTTCTTAAAACACTTTGGGGTAGATAGAGATCTTAAGCCGAATAACTGGCTATTCCCTCTGATTTTATCTGGTGCCATTAGTTCATAAAACGACCTACGAAGAGTACGTTTTATCGCATGCAACTAGCTTTGAATATGTTTTTTTTTCTCCAAATAAATATTAAATACCCAAGCTCTCCGCTAATGGCTAAAAGAAAACAGTAATTTGATGCCAGATTGTTTAGCATTACATGTATTATTTCAGAAATCCGTGCGAATCTCTTTATTAAAATTAGAAGCTTTTAAATATGTCAATCGTCGTTCTGTCCAAGCATAAGTGAAAACCGTTTATCTTAATTGATATTAACTTCTTTTCTAATCCAAAGACGTTTTCATTCATTTTCTATTTGCTCTTTATAAAGTTATAAGCCCTATCAAACCTGCTGTATCAGGATTTTCGCACAGCCATATACAGTTCCACTGACAAACTTAGATTGAGCAGCCGGAATGCACACTCGCAACATTAAACAAACTTTTCTCTGCAAGTCGAAGTGCAGACGATCAGTTAGATTTTAAAGTTTAGAGGTGATGTGACTCAAGACGATTGTATAAAAGTTTCCTGTTTACTTAAGTGTCGCATTTTCTTCTCCCCCACGTGTCGCAAACACCTCGCTACCACGTAGACTTTGTCCGAGGTGTCGCCGGTAAATAGCAAAAAGTGAATTTGTCAGAATTGAAGCGACAAGAATGTCAGTGTAGACAAAAACAAATGCCAACTTAAGGAAAGAAGTGTTTCTGTTTTCGGACAAGAAAGTTGCCAAAGTTTTTTTTCCAAACCGATTAAATATACTTCTTTGTGAAACTAAGGAAAGGTGCCTATTTATAAACAAAAATCAAATAAAAGCACTGCGGTTTTCCTGGCTAATGTTGCTTGGAAATGTTTGCTTGTTTTTCATTGACCATAATTAGCATCAACAAAGTTTTTAGACGGCGTCTTTTTTTACAGGCGGTTACTCTGACAGATGTGCTGTGTGTTCCTGTTTTCTAAAAAGTAAAAATGATATTCAAATTATAAAAACAGTGGCGAGTGTGTGAATTAACTACTTTTACTGGCACGAAACATGAGATTAGTAACATATAAACTGACAATTTTTAAAAAAAATGTCAACGCATTTACTTTTTCTAAGTATTTGAATAAATCCAAACGTTAAACACGACTGATGTTCGCTTTCTCGTCAGTTTCTTGTTTACAGTAAAAAAAGACAAATTCAGATGTGGTGTAAACTAAAAATATTTTCACTAGAGTTTCCGGATTTGAGAAAAATATATCTTAATCACATGTACTGTCCCTTACGCAAGTCTTCATACGTTTTGCGCACCATTTGATATTTGAAAACAGGATGTCTAAAAAGTAATTGGCAATTAACATAATCGATAATTAACCTGGACTTAATTGACATGCTTCAGTGGGTTTATTCAAAGCTTGAAAACAGGTTGACAGTTTTTTCCTTTGCTCAAAAGCCCTTGTTGCAGCTTAGGGAGGGGGTTACAATTTCTTTTGAAATCGAGTGCGAAACTACCAGCTAATCCTGAAAAGCGTTGAGCTAATTTATAAGGCTGTTTTAATATGAACATTGAATGTGATCAACAAAACAGAGAGGGAACGAGTTCTATTTTGATTATTTGCTTATTGCTTAAACAAACAAAGTTTAGGCGCGCATATGTAGAACAAAGGAATGTTGCGAAGCCTTGATGAGGGTCGACAAGCGTGAACGATAGAACTGCTATCAATAAGAAACAGATGACAAATTGTCTTCGCGCCATATCCACGCAGATGAACTAATCGTCGCCTGAATAACTACTTCGAAGTACTTGTTATTGATGGTGTTTGTGTTTCATTAAATATGTTAACAGTTCAGTTTTTCTGTCACAGAGTGTTCGAGTCCCTAAAATGACTTCCGCTTTTAACTTTCAACCTATCCAGCCATAATCAAGCATTTGAAACATTTGAAACATTTTAAAGCTTTCTGAAACCTTTAAGAGTCGTTTGAGTACTTTAATTACTTTAATACTCAAAAGTATGGGTTTGAGCACAGTCCAACATTAAAGGAATTTTCGGTCTATTTGTTTTTCAAAACTTATCCATTTTTCTCTGCATGTTTTTGATATTCCAAGGCGAAGGTCAGATGCTCTTTGCTCGGCAGAGGTTCCAAGGGGTTTTTCAAGGATGGAGAGCAGGCGAGAGAACTGAATACAATGGTGGACTGGGGACTGGGAACTAAACGTGGTCTGCGGAGGAGAGAGGGTCAGATGTGTGCGGAATAATTGAATATTTCGTCTTTGAAGTCTCGCAGGCTTTGTTTTCTGGCTCGATTAATAGTGTGGGGGGGGGATGTCAATGAAAAACACTGATGAGAACACATAGTTTTTTTGTAAAGAGGGGTTAATGGGGTAAGTGCCAAGGAAGCGAAACGATGCTTACTGACTTATTAGGAAGTCTAGCTATATTTCAGTTGACTTTACGGGGTTCCGTTTTTATAAATTTATGTTTTAATTTCTTTGGTTTCTACCATATACATTTGTATAAAGCATTACTTTGTTAGAAGTTTTTAGCAATTTTTACTATGGATGCATAAACTGGATGGGCAAGGAGTGCAAAGAAAGCATAGGGAGCGTTAAGCAGAGATAAGGAGTGTAAATGGGATACAAGGAGTTTAAAGGAGGCATAAGTGGAGAGGGGGAGTGTAAAGGAGTGTTAATAATATTTTATATCCTCTTTCGATGCATCTATGGTATTTCTGCATGGAGTATACAGCTATTTCAAAAAAGGTTTTCATAGTAAATAGTCTAATACTGGAACCGAAAGGAACTATGGAGTCCAAGCAGCACAAATAATCACTACTGTTAGCAATGACATTGCAAAATATAAAATGAAGGTTAATCACATAATGCCACGGCAATGCAATATTAAACTTTGCTGGCGCAATATCACTTATTATGAGTGTACCCAAAGTTCCTTTCGGTTCCAGTATCGACAATTGACTATGACAACCTTTTTTTGAAATAGCTGTATACCTCATTTGGCATTCGCTAGTGCGCTCACATGCCAACGGCCCAATTTTCTGTCGGCTCATCGCATGCACCTTTTGGCTCGTCTTCCTCTTCGGCATTTAGCAATTTGTTTAGAAACTTCCATCAGTTCACAACAACAACTTCAACAACAACAGGCCAAGCAAAATTAAAAGTGATAAATTACAAAACAATGTTAGGCTTGTCCACACGTATCCGTTTTCATTTTAAAAATCGCGTCCAGGAACTGGCTGTGTAACGTCAGCGTTTTCGAAAAGTTTCGTATTTGTCTGTCCACACAAAAACGGTTAAAAGGCGTTTTCAAAAAGTTACACTCTGGAGAGCGTTTTCGAGAAGTTGCGTTTTCGGTTATCGTTTTCTTCTTATACGTGTGGACAATAGCCATAACCGGAACAAAAAAAGTTGCGTTTTCAAATAAAAACGGATATACGCTTTTTTTTACAAGAACCAGTAACTTTCGGCTCAGCCTGGTCTGTTCTTAATGTTTTTTCGCAATTTCAGCCTCAAATTGTTTTTAAATTGTTCTTATTTTCTGGTAATTCCAGTCGGAACATTAAAACGCGGTACGACGCTAGGAAACACATGTTTGCTTTTATTTCGTACTGCTGTAATGATGCGAAAAAGTTTGACGCTGTCTGTTACATTGTCCGCGAACGCCACGAACTTGCTTTTCACTCTTCCAGCGCTCGATGACCCAATAAATCAAGCAGATCTTTTATACATGTATGTCTCATTCTGTGTACAAGAATTAAGTACTTTCTTAAAATTTTCTGATCAAAATCTCAGCCTGGTGATTGTTCTTAGCTGGTTCTTTTAATTAAAATTTTTCGGAAAATCTCAGCCTGGGTGTTCTTATAAAGTTTGTTAATTCTTATAAAAACTAAGCGTGTACGTGTGGCCAAGGTTGTATAGACTGGCTGTGGCACTGCAAATGAACTCAAAGTCCCGGTGAGGTTAGCCCAAACAAATTTTAAAACATTTGCTTGTCAAACCTTTAGCGTGAAAAATATTAAAATCATTTCACCTTGAGACGATTGCAGACTAAATTGAAAACAGAACTGAGGGGAGACTTCAGCGGAACCGCAGGGGGACAGCCAGTCAAAGTCAGAGTTAAGTTTACATATTAAGTGTACAGGTAAGAAACCTAGGATTAGTTTATGCTTCCAGGAGTTTCTCTTTTACCTAATATGTTCCCTATTTTGCTACTTCTTGAAGAAAACTAATTTGTTATCGATTTACAGGGAAGGCGTAACTCCTTTTTGTTTGGTCAGAGCCGTATCTAAGGCATCAAAAGAGCTGGTCTTGAGCGTCTATTCGGAAACTACTCTTTTTTTAGAATATTGTTTTTCAGATTCAGGCTCAATGTTCTTAATATTTTGGCGCTTTGAGGCTGAAAATATTCTTGAAATATTCCTAGAATACAGGTCACTAGAATATGTCTGTCAGCATGGCGTTGTCTTCCTGAGCCTCCAGATGATAGCGTTTTCGGTGTTATAGTAGTTTGGTCACTTACACATGTACTGTGAAGATCTGTCACGAACTTCGTGCAGATGATGTAGTATGGACGGCTAAACGGTTGTTTAAGTACATCAACAAATTGTCATTTGTTTGCAATTTCAACCGAAAACTATTTAGGTTTTCCAAATATTTAAATTTTAGTGTAAACGTATTTGTATGTTGCACAAAACTATATTCTTAACAAAATCTCAGCCTCAGTATTATTCTTAAAATATTCTAAAATTTTTGCGATTTTCAGCCTCGCTATTCTTATAAAGCATATTTTTCTAAAAAAAGAGAGCATTCTCAATGTTCATGCTTTGCAGATTTTATTGCGTTTGTAATAACAACTATGTTCTTTAATAGTAGATCTGGTTAGGTGCTTTACTTTTGTCCTTGAGGTTGACCAATTTATAGGTCAAACCAAGGCTTCAAAAACAAATCCTCTATAAATCCGCGTGACAACCTTTAAAAAATCGATCTCTAAGATCACCTAAGTCCCTCAAGCTTAGCCGCCTTCACGGATAAGCCTGTTCTCGAACCCAGAACTCCTTAGAACGAAAAACGAGAAAAGCGCGCATGCGCCCTCGTTAAAACTGCCGTAAAATTGCGAAAAACGTTGCTAGAGAGGAAATACACTGTGCAATGGTGTTGCAAATCGCTGCAAACTGTTGCGAAAAGTAGAGCTGACCAAACTAACCTTTTTTTCGCAACAAAAGAACTGCAAGACAACTCATCTTTGTTGTAATGTGCCGAGTTCTACGGCAACTTGTCTTGCAACGGCATTACGAAACAATCTGCTGAGAACACCAAGGACTTTTTTTATGAACAGAAATTTCTGCGCAACATGTGACGAAAAAAAAAACAAGTTACAAATGTGCGAATGTAAAAGGTAATTAGTAAAATGAATTGCTTATATTTGGATAGACTACAAACCAAAACAATAACCGCAAGGAATCATGGTCGCAAATGGGGCTTTAAGGCTTATAAAAGGAGAGAAATTACCCAACAAATCATTTGAGCTTTTATTTTTATCCACCTCAGCACTAGGAATACTTTCCCAAACTGACCAGAAATTATTTTTACATAAATTATAGTTTCGGATTACCGTATCTATTCCAACGAGCGCCCCGACACCCCTTCTCCCCCAATCTTTAACCATGTCGATGAACGCCCACCCTACATTGGACTTGAAGGAATCAGTTGCTGAAAAACTTGTTTAACTTCAAATAAAATTTTTTTAAACCGCTCAGTCCATACTGGCAGTTAAAGATAGACAGTTCTGTCCACAGAGATAACTCTAAGCGATTTAACTGACATATCTTGTGTTTGAAACAGAACAATTATCGCTACTTTTTATGTTAATTTCTTTCAACAACCGAGCCTTTGTGGTGTAAGCTGGGCATTGTTTATATTTATTTGTTTAAGGCCGCCACCCACTAGACAATTTTTTGTCGGGAATCCTCCGATTTTTTTTCGGCGCTAGATCTGTTCGGATCGTAGCTCATCACACACTAGCCGCTGCAGATTACATTTATCGACCAAGAGCCCAGCATACACGGGACACTCGTCCTTTTGTTGTTTTCAAAAGCAATCTCGCTTCTCATTGGCTGACGCGCAAAAGAGTCCCGATAAATAATCGATCACTGCCACACACTAGCTGACGAGATCCGACAAGACGATTTTGGATCTAGCATGCCAGATGTTTCTTCACGACAAAAAATCGGGTCCGATCCACACCGGGAAAGCCACACACAGCCGATTTTTCGTCGCTGACAAAAAAACGGAGGCTTCCCGACAAAAATTCGTTAAGTGTATGGCGGCCTTTACTTGCATATCTTGTAACTTCGTTTTGGAACATCTATATTCATTGTATTTTATCTAATGTAGTACTGTTTTTAGGACCCCTTTGAAAATCATTTTAATGAAGGGGATTCCCAATAAAACGTTAGTTAAACTTACGATAACTAGCTGGAGTAGGTTCCAGATCCTACTTTGTTTAATTGTAAACACAAGAGTGGAGCCAAAGAAACCTCGTCCCTGGGTTTCTGGTTTTTTTTTCAAAATGGTGGCTGCTGAACCCCCATTTTGAAAAATTTCAAAGAGACTCTGGGGACGAGGTTGCAACCAAGTTATGTTACAATTGAATATGTCGACGAGCGGGAAATTCCAGCTAAAAAAAGTCAAATAAAATGGCCTGACGTTAGCTCTGCGAACAAAACTAACGTATGGAATAAGCGAGTACAAGTTTTTCTTTATAGCAAAGGTGCTTTTCAACCGAGAATCCTTGTAAAAGTAAGAGCACTAGAAGGAAAATTTTGCAGAGCTTCAATGAATGTTTTTGTTCTAGTGTTGTTTAAAACTTTTGAAATATGCTTCAGTCTAACAATTCTTGCTTCATTCAGCCTCGTCAATGATGATTGCCATCAATCAAAATCATTTATACGGGAGTCGGAATGTAAAACACGACTAATATACACCGAATCGAAATATGGCGGCAATTCAAATATTCTTTTGTCTACATTGAAATTAGCGCAACTAGCCTCGTT
>JAOBRG010123104.1:0-19325 GCA_027574985.1 Umimayanthus nakama | reverse complement strand
GGGTCGAGAACCCCCCCACCCCCAAACGTCAGATTGACGTTTCTCGTGGAACAAATCGATATGTGCGACTTCCCTAACTCGTCGATTAGTAACTTTTAGACTGCTCTGCCGCTATATCACATCGGCATTACCGCGTATGGTGTACTGGTTGAAGTGATACGAATAATACTGCAAAGTCAACTAAGTACATACGGGTTATGTTCGATATGGCAACTGACAATGAGCCCTGAGTTGCGTCACAAGAGCGCAACAATGTACTGTCACTTTAAAACAATGAACGATGGCACCTCACTTGGTATATCGAGCATCACCCATGCATACAGATACTACAATTTCAAAACATTGTATAAAGCAACTACTGAATGTGATCAGAGTTGATTTACAAGAAAAATAATAACAAAAATTCCGAGTCAGAATACATTATATCTGATGAATAAAACAGAAAAAACACAAAAATACAACTGAGATCTCTGGTTGTTTTTGAAAAACACCTTCAGCAATATAAGCTCAGAGGACGGAAGCAGTAAGGGATTTCGAGGTTTATTGGACCTGAAAAACGCGCGGACAGAAAAAAAGCACCAGAAACTGGAAACTATACGAATGAATTATTCGTACTAAACTCTTTATTATAAAACCGTTTTCATAGGATCACGAGGCTGAAAAATGCCTAATATTTAAGAATAAACTAAAGCGTGGGAAAAGTGGAGAATTTCTTTCTCTGGACACTGCGCAAGTTAATGGAGATGTATTTTTCTTGTCTAATGTTCACCAGTGCAACATGGCCTGTAGATATGCATGCACAAGCTTTGTTTTAAAATTTTTGTTTACTGTTATATTTTTTTCTTTCCGGCCATGATTGCGGCTTCTTCAGTAAAACGTATTTTCTCATCCATTTGGTTTCTACGATTGGAAAATAACAGGCGTGCAAATACATTGCTAACAACTTTGTTTGAGAACATTTTAAGAATGCTTGAGGCTGAAGTCAGGATGAAGAGTATAAACGGCGTTTTTTTACGCGAGGATTTTGTTTAATGCTAGCAACACCCGCGCACTCTCATGGTAATACATCTAGAGCGACGACAGGAAAAGGGGCTTGCCGCGAGCGAAATTGCGTCTAGCTACGTTAGGCTGCCGGTGCACCCATTTCCTGTTGACGCGCTTCATACGCTTGATGCTATGAATCCCCCATCCTCGGTGAGTCTCAATAGTTTTTAGAAACCTGACACAGGTTTGAAAATTTTCATAAAGAAAAGTTTTCTAAAAATTATCTAAATAGGAGTTGCGATTGAAAAGCCTGGCCGCTCCAAAGTTATCAGCGGACCAGTTTACTTGGTTTAGCATACAGGTGAGATGTATGCTAGCATAATTTTCCTCAGAACTGGAGCAAACGAGGTTAAGTGTCTATATTTTTTTAAAAAGGACTGCTCGTGTTGTCGTATTTTCAATAATTAGGTTAAGACTTCGAGAACTAGATGATTTTAAGTAGATTTGCCACTAGTCAGTTTTGGAATATAAAAATAACTGATTAAAATTCCACAAAATCAACATCAGTCTTTCTATTTTTTTCCTCTTAACTCTTCGCTTCTTGCTCTGAGAAAAATCGGCCATATTTTTAAAACAATTGAGAAGTTGTTATGATAACTGCAACTCTGACAACGACATCAACTCCTCCGGGATCTTTTCAAAAAGTTGATCTCTGAGAAAATATAAAGAGATTGCACTCGCAACTGAAGGGCTTGACATGATTTGGGCGCGTCGTGTGCAACAAAGCACTCAAGGTCAAAATTTAAAAAACAATTTCCATATCCGCATGGCATCAAAGATATTACGGTAATCCTTTGTGTTGAAAGACAGACAATGATATCCGACAATGATTTCTGTCAGCTGCTGTTACGCCAACCGCCAGAATAACCCAACGCAGGGCATTGAAAGTGTTATTGAAGCAAAAGTTGAAAAGGCGGCGTTGGTCAATCGTTTTCAGACCGAAGTTAGTTATCTGAGGTCCTTGAAAACTCCGAGCTATCTGACTCCTTGTGTAAACACCAAACCGTCCCCTCTATTACCGTATTAGCACTGTGATTATTGCTGCTATTAACTCTGATTAACACCCAATAAAACCTAATTTGTTTTCTACACATGTCGTGATCAAACAATACTGTGTATTTCTAGAAGCACATTAACTTGAAGATAAGTTATGCTCACAGCAGTAGATCCATTATCAAAGGAATTTATTTTATCTGATGGAATTAAAACTATGACATCTTCATTCAATCATTGGGAAAAACCAGGCGTGTTTGTATGAACTTTATCTTATTAAACAGCTTAAGATTTAAGATAGTCTAATCTTTTAAAAGTAGTGGGAGTGTGACACTTATTCCACTCGAAGTTTCAATTGTAAAAGTAACTATGTTTTCCCCATTCTGATTGAGTTTTAGAAAGATAAAACAATTTGAAAGTCATTCAATTGCTCTGGTATTTTTTTATCAGAACTGACACTGAAAGCTGATTCGCCAGGTGCATCCAGTTTGTAAAAAGATACTTATAAAAAATATGAAGTGCATGATATGGTTTTTAGACCAATTGTACTTTTATAACAGTCGATTTTAAAAAGTACGGGTTTTTTGTTGTTTTGCAAAATTACGGGGTAAGATACCTTTCAAAGATCTTTAATAGACAATCGTGTGAAAACACTGGTGGTTAACACCGTCATCATAGACTATGAACATCAGCATTAATCGCAACAGCAGCTTCACCAATGCAAAACCCCACACATGGTGAATGGTACTATTTCCGTCCCATAGTGGGGTGACACATTCCTTGTTACGGTTTTATGTATACACTGAGGCTATCCATTATGATCTCCAAATCACTTCCTGAGCCAGTGAATAATTTTAATCAGTTGGCTGCTTGGAGGTCAAACTAAAAGGCTCGTATATCTTAGTTCTTGACAGTACGGCCAGTAAGTTACATATAAAGAAACACAGACGGACTTTCTACAACAAAGTTGAATTTCGTGCCTGAAGTACTGAACAACCAGTGTACGCTCCGAAAAGATCAAGTAGGTAAACTGTTCTCTGTATTTTGTGTTTGCGTCTACTAGAAACGTGTTAAATTTTTCACTTTCTATGCAATGAGTTTCTCCTACAGAGAGTTCAACCAAATTTATCCAGCCAAAACTGACAAATATGTTTGTTACTTTAACGACCTTTTATCCGGCATTTGGATGGAATGATAAGAAGGCTTAAACTTGTTAAAGGTGTCAGTGTTGTGTAATAATTCATGTTTTCAGGACTTCGTCCTAACATTTCACTTACCTGTTTAAAATTCCCAGAGCTCAAAAGGGAGGCATGAAAGTTTTTGAAGTTCATGAATGAAACAGTTAGTTTGAAATAGTTACATCTTAATAGAAAGAACTTTGTTGTGTCAACATACAGTATTTTTATTAGACTTCGCTAACCTCGGGCGAGCGAGAGCGAAATCAAGATTCGATTGTCGGATAACCAAAAAGTGACAGAGGTTATATTATAAATGAGCCTGATTTCTCCTCAGGCTAGTTAGTTAGAATAAAAAATTTTCGCACGAGGCTATGTTTCATCTCTGCGACCAAAAAGTAACCGATGTTAGAGAAGTACAGATGGAGAGTATTAAGTATAAGAAGGTCTTTCGTAACAGAATGCACTCGGCAGTTTGATGTGGTTTCCGTCTGGGCAAGATAATACTTTTTGATAAATAGAAACTGCTGATAAGATACGTGATAAACTGAATGGCGTTTTTCACTTTGGAAGTTCACCGAAAATGTTCTTGCAGCTATTCCAGCATTGTCTTTTGTAAAAACAGCAGTGGATTTATGAAGTATGGCATGAATGTATAAAAATTAGCATGTGGTGAATGCATGATGTATTAAAGATCAGACACAAAACAACAAGCTATTTTAAAAAGGTATATGGATCAAAGTAGAAAAAGACAAGTTTTAAAATCCCTCCAGTCCCTTGCCCATTGCACATCAAAGGATAGTCAAGTTTTGGTTTTTAACTAAGTGTGAAGGACTTTCACATGGGCAGTTGAGGAAACACCATATTGTCAGGCTTTGAATGAGCAACATCTTGCTTCCCCGGAGGATATTTTGGCGATCGGTATTTTTATTTTAGTCATTTGAAATATTATAAACCGCGTTCTGGGAGTCCATTCCTGCCCTGCATTATTCTTTTGCCAGTGCAGACGGCGGGCTAACACGACCACACAATTTTTTAAGTATTCAGACTGACTGTGAGTGACATCTCTGATACTTCCACAGCCCAAAACCCTCCATATCTTTTTCAAAGCACATGCAAAGATTTTGTAGCCTGCCGGAGCTAAATCGTTTTTCGAATGACGTTTCATCGCCCCGACAGTAAAAGAATCTAAGGCACTATAAAGTATTTTCCATTCAGTCTGTCTAATCTGTCTATTATTTTGGGACTTCTATTTTGGGGCTGAAACGGAAGTCTTATTTTTTTTCGAAATCTTTGTCAACGTTTTTTAAATGTTTCTCTTATATATTGATTTGCTAGTTAGATCATGTGTCTGTGTCTTCATACATTCACACCCAAAGATTTTTCCCAAGATACAGTTTTCGAGTACGTACTCAAATTACTCACACCTAAGACATATTCAGTATATATTCGTTAAAACATTAATTGACAATTTGGAATCACCAATTTACCAACTGGTCAAGTGTGAAACTTTCTGTGTTCTTTCGAAGTGTACAAGCTGCACATAAACGTACACTCCTATATTCATACCCCATAGATATCTACAATTTGGTGGAGAAGTCTGATTATGCGATTTTTTGATAAGGCTAGAAATAGTGTCAAGCATCCTTTACATGAGTTGCTACCCAAAGTCAAGCACACGACACATAGTCTGAGAAAAGTGGGTAGCCAGTTGCCTAAGGTCAATACGGAGCGGTTCAAGAAATGTTTCATAAATAGACTCTATTTTAAGTACAAATTAGTTACCAACTAGTTAAGAAATGTTTTTTAATAATGTAATGTAATTTATTGGTATGTATTTTTACCGATGTTTTAATAAAGACCTATTATATTAATCGCAGCCTAAGGTAGATTTTTATCATACTCTTAAATTTGGGGACTTTTCAAGCTTACGTTCTTATAAATAGAGGTTCTATGAATGGGAATGTATTATAGCAGGGTAATTTAGCTCAGTGAATTAATTCAAACGGAGTAGGAAATTTTCTCTGTTGTAAACGAAGCGGGCCACGCATTCAAACTACTTTCCACGGCGTGTGCTTGGAATATACTATCAATGCCATAAACAGGGCGTATAACGATTATGTAATAGAGTTCAGTGTTTTCCTATTAATCCTTTATTTGTCTTTTGGTGAGTTTTTTTTCTTAATTTTTGTGATATTGCTAAACTTTTTCTGTTTTTTTACGACAATATACATGCCGGCTCCCATTCGAGTTGCATTGCTATAATCATTGGTCGCTATTGAGTGCTTAGAGATGTCTCCTTCCTCCCGTTATTCCACCAACCCCCCCTCACCCTACCCCTAGGAAAAACTGTCCGCTCTAAGATGGTGCTTACTTCATTGGAGAAATTGATATCAAAATTGAAAATAGTCCTAATGTGTTTGTGTCAGACTGGCTAACTTGACCCCAACGCCTTCTGCGCTTTATACGAAGTTTAAACTTGTGAATTTACTCAATATTCGTTATGACTGGAATCTCAAAGCAGCAGTAATGAACAGAATACCGACCGTTTATAAAATTGAACGAGAGGGAGTTAAAAACAAATCGTGCGAATCATCGAAAGACTCTTAGCTACAAAAACCCACAAAAGGCCATAAATGACCCACAAAACTTTATCAAAGTTATGCGTGACCCTTTAAAAAGACTCGTGAAAGTGAGCTTTAGGGAAATGTTTAAATTAGTCATTCAGTCTCAATGGACCAGGAAATTTAGTTAGAGGTTATAAGAGTGCTGTAACATTGTGTTTTCTTTCATATTTTCATTGGTTACGAAAAGGTATATTAGTGAGACAAGGATGTGAATCATTAGTAATTGTCATCATGCATACCGCGTCAAGGTAGCCGAAAGCTGTGATAGCGCTGTTTAGTTACGTTGCAGAAGTTCGCATTACATTAAACATCCACTAATGTCACAGCACTGTCGCTACCGTCGCTGTCACAGCTAGTGACATTGCTGTCACGTCGCTGTGACGCTGTAACGCATTAGCGGCCGCTGACATCCCCGTAGTGTTTAGGGGAGTCTAACGGCATAGGAAACACTATAGTTGAGAATAAAGAACTTGAGTTAGCTGATATCATGATCAATGTCACAATGCTTTCCTGCCTTTGTGTCGGAGCGCTGTTAAGATCATCATCGCTGCCATATTTTAAAACGCCAATGCACTACCTCTGTAGCATTAATAACAGATGTTTAATGTTGCTACATGTATATAACTGTTAGAATGTGCCGTTGGCTACGTAAAGGGCAGTTTACTTTCCTACGTCGTTAGCACACTGCCTCGTCAAGGCTTGTTTCTGTGAAATGTGGCCTAGTTTTACCGTTTTGCCCTTTTGTCGTTTTGAAACCTGGAACGAGCAAAAAGGTTTAAAAACCTCTAGTAAGGTCAAGTAAAAAATGGTTAACGTCCTTTTTATAGAAATTTTGTGGTCGGGAGGGAGGGGTTTTTATTGGCTCGCAAGTTTTGAGGTTAAATAAAACGAAACATACCCCTACCCATTGTTGCTATTGCATCAAAGTGTTCAGGCAAACCATATTATACATAAACATCATACTGGAACGCAGAAGTCTTCAGTCCTCGGACAACTAGTTCAGACTTCCACCAAGTTTTGCTGTCGCAAAAGTGCATTGAAACATTTTTGAAGAAAAACTATGAAAAGAAAAAAATAACACGAGGCTGCCACGGTAGCCTGTACTCGGGGCTTGACCTTTTTGCAAAGTTTTCTTGCAAGCAAAGCATGTTTCTGCAGTCAATATCTCGCATCTTTATACACTTTAAATTGCAATGTACATGTAATTTCAGTTTCATAGCTAGGATTTCACATAAATTCGACACGCATGTTTGATAGTAACCTTCGTATTTGCAAGACAAAGCCGAGGATAGTTCGGAAAAAAAACGATTCTGACAATAATTTTGGTGTGGTCCTTGCTCGTCAATCCTCACTGTAGCAGAAACGACGTGTGTGTGTTCGGTATGCAGCGAGGGCAAACATACACAGTAACCCTGAAAGCACCGTTACCAAAAAGCACGCCACAACTTTATAACCGAGTTCTGCCAGCTTCAAAACGAACGAAACTTGCACATCGGGAATTTAGACATGTAACCGAGTTCAGGCTTTGTAACCGAGCAAAGTTCGGGAAACTTTGAACACACAAGAAATAACAACAGTAACGAAAACAGAGGCGGAACCTCGACTCGGGCGCCTTCCGGCCTCGAGTAAAAAAACTGAGTCAGACGCTTTTTCATTTGTCGGGCGGAGATGCTAACCGATTATTTCTTAAAGTGGTGTATTCACCCATCCGAACTGTCGACACGTATATCAAAGATATATCGTTTAATTCTTGTCTGACTTATCTCCACATATTATATTACGTCTCTTCTTGGGTAATTTATAGTGAATGACCAATATATTGCTTTATTCCACAACAAGCCGACCCATTTTGTATTGATAGTGTTAGGGGCCGACCTCTCGACTTCGTCGTGGGAGATATAAAACAGTTATGTCGATATGGAAGATGATTTGATGCACTCACTCTTCTGCCATATTTCGTCTGCAATTTTTCTCTTCTCCCATACATTTTCTTGAAATCTTGGAAAGCTCGAGGCTCGCAAAGACATTTCTTTTACGTTGTTC
This sequence comes from Umimayanthus nakama, assembly GCA_027574985.1. NCBI lineage: Eukaryota > Metazoa > Cnidaria > Anthozoa > Zoantharia > Parazoanthidae > Umimayanthus > Umimayanthus nakama. Next base: position 11,443 of record JAOBRG010123104.1, on the reverse strand, counting down.
AATCTTGCAAATATTTTCCCATTTTAAAATCCCGACCCCACCCCCACCCACCTCCCCACGAAATTCGAGCCCTAAGGGGAAATAGGTGTTGAAAAGAGGAAAGTGGAAAATTTAAACGCAAAATACATAGGAAAAAATCAAGAAACTGAATCAAATTATGCTATTTACAAAGGTTCTTAGCTCGTCATTCTTATATTTTTATCGGTTCTCAGCCTCCGCCTTCTCCGAGTGGAAATGGTCCTTTAATGTAAATATATAATTAAAAAAAATAAAGTTTATGATTAACCGCAAAGCCGCCTGTGTTATCAAAATATGACCTTTTAAAGGAAACTTATAACCGACTTAATTAATCAACAAGTGGTAAAATATTAGCAGCCACTCTTCGTTGTCAGCCAAGAAATGATTTTCGTTCCTCAAGCGATTAAAAAATAGAACTGCTTTGGTTCTCCAAGCGTTTTGAAAATAAACTGACAATCCGGTTGCTTGGTGCTCTTTGTATTTGCCCAGTCACCAGAGAAGGACGTGCATATTAAAGTTCACCTCAGTCTTTTCGTCGTTGCTATAAATTTCAAATTTTTGATTTGACGTAATTATTAAAAATGGGCCATATTAATCATTGATTCATATTGAGTTTAATTTTCAAAACAAAATGACGCTGAAGTTAAAACAAATTCAGGCAGCAAACAAACGCCTATCACGGTTTAGGACTTCATAAAAGTCGTACTTCGGCATAAAACTTTAAAGGGCAACACACAGCAACAGAGTATGTCATTTAGAATTATCCAAAACGTGTAACCAACATTTCCACTGTCCTTGACATGTAAAAGTAGCCGACATTCTTCTTAGTTCGTTGTATGCCCTCAGTATCTCGGCGAATTTTGAAAGGAAGCCGTCATGAACACATTTGAGACTTAATGTTACCAAACAGAGAAAACATACAACATTAAATATATTTGGACTTTCGTGAAAGTATATTGTCTGCTTGTTCCGGCTCGCTAAAACCTACACCAAGGAGAAACCAAGAGTCAAATATTGCTTTTGAGATAAACCAGATGTAAAAATAGATGTAAAAAAGATTACTGCTTTTCGATAGTACACACATGTATGTATATATACCTAATATAGGAAATGATTAGTTTACCATTGCGTCATCTGACCTAACACTAGCCTGTTATGAAAGTTTCTCCTGTTGGTTTTAGCGAAAATACTTGTTTTAGCGCGCGAAAACCAAGGAAAGTTTTCGATTAGCCGGCTAGCAGGCTAACCACATCAGGTGCATGGCGCTCGTTTAAGATACCGCGATTTTACTACTCTTTCGGCTTCCTGGCTTTATCTTGTTGAAGTAGTAAGATTAGAATGTTGTAAGCTGCTCTTATCAACAACCCATGCGGGCCATGGTGAAAGTTACGCTTATAGAACTTGAACTTGAATACTCAATGAATCAATCTACCACATACCGTCAAACGCTGACGAGTTCCGAATGTTAAAAAATAATCCAGCAGTTGGAATGCGCATGCTTGCAACATGTGGCTGGTTTCTCACATCTTAGCTCCAATGTTTTAAGGACTATAAATCTTTAAAGAACATTACAAACCGAGCTTAAAAACAAAATAACACCACGTACAAAATTAGCATTGACGCTTGCTAGTTAAGACCTCACTGAACATTGCCTGTCTTTTCTAAAGGATCGAAAAACTACCATGCAGTTTTTATGGAATATGGACTGTTCTGAAGTCTATTCTATTAGAAAAGTTAGTCGCAGTGACGCTTACCTAAGACTGTACAAGATTCACTGTCTCATCTAAACTAAAGGATCGAAAACAGTCAAGCAGTGTTAGTAGTCCCTTGGAAAAGTTACATTGTTTCTGATGTTTGCCGTTTCACGCTTACATGGTGCTTACTACTCCATAAATCTTTGACCTGTGAATACCATTAAGCTCCTTTAACTAACCAGGCCAAGTTCAAGGTTAAAGGGCTGATCTTCCATTTGTTTGTTTGCATAAGTTTTCTTTGATAACTGTTTTATGGATCGACAAGCATACGAATTTGACTGCTCACTTCACATTAGAAACTAAGGGCGTGTTCGATTGACTCTATTCCGGAATAGGAATAAACAAAATAACTGAAAAACTTTGTCCGATCTTACTAGCCCCGATTCCTGCAAAGTTAGAAGAAAAATGCAATTGAGCTACATATCTTACCCCAGTCATTACTTTTAATTAGATATTTGGTTGTTCTGCGAATCGGGAGAGAATTTTGAAATTTTATTCTTATTTCGGAATAGACGTAGGGGTCCATCGAACGCACCCAAAGTCTCTTTTTACTTTAGAAAGATTGTTGATCTAGTGAAGTATACATCATTCATGAGAACAATCGCAAGCTTGGTAAATCGAACAACATGGCTTACAAACAAGAAAGAACTTCATGCAACACGCTTTAGTTTGGCATTCCGTAACTCTTGAAAAAGTAAGATATAAGGATAAACTTTAGCTAGTCGTGTGACTTGTGACGTCATCGTCCCGCAAATATAGTTTTTGTTCATTAAACAAGTCAATAAAGCTTTAAATGTCTTAACACTTTGAGATGCATAGAAAGAGAAGAAACATGGATAAAATATTTTCTGGAAATTTATTACAAATAAAAGGGTTAGGATTATTACACCGAGTTGATGTTCGGATCCGTTCTTTTAGTGTTTTAATTTTTTTTTTTTGGTCACTTGGTGTATGATATGGACTAACAAAGATGGCGAATTTTGCAGGTTCGAACAGCTGAAAGGGTTTACAGTATTATAGCAAAGAAAAGCATTTCGGAAAGCCTTTAAAACTGCTAGTACTTCGCTTTCAAGAATCTTTGTTTACAACACAAAACTATTCCTTAAGTGGAACTATATTATCGATCCGGTTACTTAAATAGTTTGCTTAGGTCGGAAATTTGATTAAGTTTGAACTCGAGGAAAATGTGTGACATGCAAGTATCCACAGAGAACAACTGGCAGCCAGATGCGCTAAAGACGACAATTTTAGAGGAAAATAGTCTCTCAAACAGTATTTGTGCATTTTGCAGCTGCTGGGCCCTCGCTAGGTTTTAAGCTTCAATAAACTTACTCACTACTAACCCTAATTGTCTCTGCCTCTAGAAGAAGGCTGTGAGCAAACAAATGCATGCTACAAGAAATGAAGCAAACGTTTTGTATATTATATACGAAGTCAGCTGCCGAATGTTGTGCACTCGCTTAGCTTACCATGAGATAAGCCTCTAACGATAGTGTAAAGCCACAGTGGGAACCAAATACAAATATACTTCAGATGACGTGTATCACATAAACGAAACATCAGACAACACCCAGTATTTTGTCAAGACATTGAAAATGACCAAAAATTGTGACAAGAAGGATGATTTTCCAAGTAAAAAAAGAAAACAAATTGATGGCAAGTTTTAGCAGGTATTACCTGCGACATAGGCATGTACGAGCACAGACGAAAGTGCAGTTTTTTTTAAAATTGTTCACATTATTTATAATATTGCAATTTTCAAACACTTTAACCTGACGATAAGACCAAGACTCGCTTTTAAATTTGTATTGGTGACAGCATTTTGATAAATAGCCACTCTTCATTTGTTTGCGTTTCATATCTATATAATTTGAAATGATAACAACTGCGTTGGACTAGGTCTATTTAAAAAATAAAAATTCAGCACACGTCCGCGGAATTTGCGCAATGGGTTAGGCTTCCGGTTAAACATAATACAAACTCCTTAAAAACCTATTGAGGACTTTTTTGAAGTCCAAGTAATCCACCAAGTATTTCAGCTTTGTTTTGGAAGGAAGTTGAAATGGAATTTAGTAATATAACGATATTATGTGCGCGTGCATAGATAGCATGCAAGTCGAGAGTTTGTGATTAAAACTCTGCTCCTTCAGTAAACTAGAAAAACGACTAAATGCACCTGTCTTCAATTTTACGTAAGAAAGATGAATGTACAAATAGCTTCAGTTATTATTTTCAATTTTTCATGCAGCTTGAACTCTGTTTTCGGCGCTCTTTAGTTCTTTTGTTTCCTACAAATTTATACGAAGAAAACACCACATGGACATGCTTCACTTTAATTTTTGGCATTTCAACTATGTAGCTGTCGGTTGTCTTTGGAAGTGCCGAATCTCATTCAAATGGGGATTTAAATTTATTTCAAAAAAAGAAATGTTCAAATGTTCTACTGATAAGCGAAGAAGCTTTTTAGCAGTAATGAGTAGCTTCGACCAATACAGATAAATCTTGACAACCAAATCAAATAACTTTTAATAATGTGCGCTTTCAGCACTGTGCGATATTAGCGTCGATTGGAGTTACTCCAGTTCATTCAAGTAGAATGAAAAGAAAATCATTATCAATTGAAATATAGACAGCCCCTTTTAACATGCTGATAAATTGCTCTTCATTTGAAAACAACTCAATTTAGATTAGCCAATAATATACCGATAAAATTCGCGTTCCATTGATTATTGTTTATTATTAATACAAAATCATAATCCAAAGACTTGATAACAATCTACGTTTTCAACGGGAGTTTAGTTCCTAGTTTCTGCCTTTTAGTCATAAAAATCCCTGGATTAAAATTTCTATACACGAGTTAGGTCTTCGGAAAGTTGTATATTTTTCTGACGCTCCAGTCAATCGAAGAACAAGCTATGGCAGAGTCGTTGATCTCACGTTTTTAAAAGACGATAAATAATTTAAGATGGCTATATTGGCGTCTGGACTTTAGTATTACGTGTTCGCCGAACCTATGCGAAAACTTATCAATATTTATACATTTAAAATATTGAATGAGTCAAGAGAAAACACAAATGGGAACTTTTCTAAATTATAAGAGCATTTGTTGTTATCTTTCAGAGGAGACACGTACACCTCGCACTGCTGTTGAAAGATGGCACCGGAGAAGTCGAACGGACCTGATGTGCAGTCCGCTTGCCTCGGCTTGATAGCTGCGATCCGACAGAAGACAACAAGCAAGCAAGAAATTGAGGTTTTGGGGAAAAAATTTGTTCTACTTCCTGAGGTTTTTGATCCCAATTTTACACCTGGTCCTTCTCACTTCAATGCGGAAGAGTGCCTCAAAGTTATCAAGAGCGAAGCCGATAAAGCGAGCGCAGACCCCTTCAAGGTGCTTAACATTGGAGCCGGCGCTGGGCATATCCCTGTCTTGGCAGCTCTTGCTTCGGAAAAATGCCACGTGTGGGCAACAGATATCAACGCGGCCGCGGTAGAAAACGTCATCGAAAACGCAGCTCTACATGGAGTCTCAGACAGAGTCAAAACCGGTACTGGCAATGTCTTCAAAGTTCCCGAAATTGAAGGCCAGAAGTTTGATTTGATCTGCTGGGTGTATCCATGTACTCAAGCGGATGACTCAATCGCTCAGTCGAACGGACTTGAGAGAGCCTTACTCGATCCCAACTACGAAGGCCTACGAAGTTATCTCGGTGGAGCGAGGGAGTTTTTAAAGGAGTCCGGAAAGTTGCTTATTGTTTTCTCTCAGGCGTTCGGAAACAGCGAAGAGTTTAATAAAGTTGTAAAGGAAAACAAGTGGGAAGCTGAGGTCCGCGCTAAGGCTGCCTTTCCTCTGCCTATTTCACCGGTGGATGCGGATTTTTCTGTCCTTGAACTGCTAAACAGAGCTTGACATTTACGCGAAAAGTATTTCCTTATGCAGATAACAAATTGTTGTAGGGCTCGGTTCAGTGAACATTACAGAGCTTTAAGTTTTCTTTGAACAGATATCGAGGTTGTTATAGAAAAAAAATATTTTTTTTTAATTAGATTGCGGTGAAAAAAACATGTCAGGAATTATTAATGCTACGATAACAGCTTACTTGAGATCAAAATAAACGCTTAGAAACAGAATACTCTCTGATGAAGCTCTCGTTTTGATTAATGGCTCTCTTTCGGTTGTTTTTTGATGAAATGCTTAAACTATTCAAGAATTTCTGGAATGCTGAAGCTCTCGAGACAAACCAATGTAGTTTAAGTAACCCTATTTTAATGTACATATAATACCATGTGTGTTCTTAGTTTCTGGTTGATTGTGCGATAGTTCCGACCTGGTTTCAGTTTGGGCAAATTCGTTAAACCTTGAATTCAAAACATATTCCCTTCTCTATAAAGCAAAATTGCATGGATGAAGAAGCAACGGAATTGGTAGCTCTACGGAGTGTGAAAGAAACTCACACCGCGCACGGGGAAGAGCCGGGGAGGAAGTGAGACGATGTTCAGTTTATTGATTCGTCGGCCCTGTTTACTTTCAAAGACAAAAATAAACTACTCAAATTCTCATCTGAAATTACTAAAACTTGTCTAAACTAATCTTTACTTTACTTAATTTGCTTTGGAATTAAGCGTACATCCTTGGGAATGCTGTTCCAGGTCCTTGCACCAACTCTTGTAAAGGAATTTTTCATTTGGCTTGTTTGTGATTTTTGAAGATAGGAGCTTCCAGCCTCAGAAAATCTTGTCTGGTAACAACGCACGTGATCAGCTTGGGTGAAGAGACTGGAAATATTGGCCGGCGATTTATCTTTGTATGTATCATGCATTGTAGTGCAAATAGACTTGAAGTAAAGCGTATTTATAGGAAGCACATTAAACTTTTTAGTATTTATAAGGAAAATTCACAAGTAATGAAGTATATTTTCCCGTCGCCATCTCGTTTATGGGAAGCCAAATTCAATACGAGGCTCACATAGATCTTACATAATAACGCATGCGCAGTTCATCGCGACCCGAAAAATAAGAACAAAGCCGATTCCTTGACTGGTGTCCTAACGGACCGAGCAATAAAATAATCTGAGTATTACAAACAGAGTTTTTTTGGCGAAATTTTGATGTTCAAACGTCACATTAGCTCTCAAACTACGGCTGGACAACTTTCAAATTCTACTCAAACTCCTTGTATTTTATGCTAATAGTGTCACTAAAACTGTTTTAGTTCTGTCTTCAACGTTTTCAAAAGCAAATTGACTAAGAAAAGCTTTCAATTTTGACAAGTTACGAAAAACATAGCCGCCGTCTTGGATTTCAAAAAGGGTAAAGCACTTCATCTACGACGTCAAAGGTCACGTGTAACAAAAATTATTTACAGGGAGCATCGAATAAATGGAGTTGCCCTCTACTCTGAGAACGAAAGATTCCATTGGATAAAAACACAATACAAATAACCAAAACTTTTATACTTAAACTGACCATCCGTAAAGAAAATACAATAGTGCATTGTTAAAAAGTGTCAGTTATTGTTAATGTTATTGTTCATTTACCAATGAAATGCTTCGTTCTTAGAGTAGAGCCTTACTGAATAAATGCCTTTGAGACTAATATTTAGCACTTGTTTTAAAGATTTTCAAAATTAATTAGGAAAAAACCTGAAAAAGTTAAACTTTGAGTACAAGGTGTCAAAAACGGTGTTGTCATGGCAACAAAAGATGCCTTTGGGGCAAAATTTTTTAAAGAATCTTGTTCTCCAATAAATTTTAGGGAAAGTGGCCGATTTTGGCTTGTGTTACTTTAATATTAAGGAAGTTCTCGAACGTTAAAATTGGTGCGGGCATTTTCTGCCCCCCCCCCCCACCCCCACTCTAGGTGGAATAGGGTTGATAGAGTTTTTAAGGATAATCTTCTTTTCGTCTCTTCTCTTTTATATTTTGTTCCCACTCCCCGTTTAATAGTTTTTTAAAATCCGTGAACCTCCCCCCCTTTTGATTTGACCCCCCGTTTATTTTGTTTCTGACAGTGGTATTTTTATTTAAAATGTTGAAGGCAGAAAACCAAAAATAGATACTGCGCTACAGACAGAGTTTGCTCCTGTGATAAGGCTTGTGATAAAACAAGACCAATGGTTTCTCAAAATATGTTATTTACGGATGCGGCAGATTTGCTATCTAGATCCAACACATATTTTTATAACAGAAATCTTTGAAACATATGTTTCCAAAATCGATAAAAAATATGTTCAGTGTTAGTTTTGCCGGCTTAATTTTTTTACTTTGAAACAGTAGTATGATCATAAGGGGCAGTTAAAAAACTGGTCTTCATTTTCAGTTAGTGGTTTGTTGCAAAATTTTGCTCAATATTTTTCATATCTTCCTACAGTCTTCAAAGAAAACCAGGTGTGAGTGAGTACCTTTATTTAACCAAAGTTGCTCTTCTAGTAATGATGAGAAAACACCTTAAACAGTTTAATTGCCACGCTGCAAGTGCGGTCCGTAAACGCACGAGAAAATTCTAGTCAGAGTTCTGATTGGCTGAACAGTTTTAAATGCCGCGGTGCACGTGTGGTCGGTAGGCTGAAGAAACAATAAGTAATAATTATTTTGCTGTCGTTGGGAGTTTTAAAACTTAATGCAGGGCGTCCTTTCTTATCGCTACGTTTTTCCTGCCATGGAAGCGAGTACAGAATAAGAGCGAAGAGCTTCTTCTGAAACAAAAGTAAAAGACATGGGAGGTTTGAGTTTGAGTTCTTGAAACAGAAAAGGTAACTAAGCTTAACAGTCTTAAAGCTCTGTACACTTTTATTTACTAAGAAAATGATACCACTGGTTGCACGTGCTACCAATGTAAATTCGGTTGAGCCTCCAATATAACTTTGTAGCCGTTTTAGTTTTGCAGTCATTTTAGTTGAGTTCAAATTGGTCTTTCTGGTTGAGGTCGATGCTAGCAATGCTCTAAACTTAGTTGAATCACACTGTTCCGTCGACGTAATGAGTAAGCGCCCGAGGAAACAGTTCAGATTTAGCTTTGTAGTTGCTATTTCTTATCGGCAGTTTGAAGCCCTGTTTACAGGGTACAAAAGAACCCGGGTTGGGATAATTTCCTTACTGGGGCGTACTTAATTATGCATGCAATATTTTACAAACTTTCGGTTAGGGTTTGGGTTAGGGTTATTTTCCCAAAATCTTGTAAAGTATTGTATGCATAATTAAGTATGCCCCAGTACGGAAATTTTACCTTAGTTTGTGTCGGGTAGTTAGTTTACTTTAATTACGTTTATGAACAGGGCTTGAATCAAACGGAGTGCCAGAACCATAACGAAAACATGTGTTTATAATATGAGAGACTGTTTAACGAGAACGTGAGTCAATCATAAATTTAATTATTTATCGGTCTACCTGAAAGAGCAACAAGGTCTGAATATATGTTTGCTTTCACATAACGTTAAAAGAGTTAAGAGAAACGTGCAAGTCAATAAATGATTGGGCTTGGTCATCCAGCCAGTTTTGTAACGTTGCTACTGAATTGTTGAAAGCACAAAAGATAACATCTATAAAAACGGGATAGAAAGAAAGACGCAAAGTTTTTTATTAAGTGGGCACTGGTAAATGATATTAAGGGTTTTTCACCGAATTTAATATTTATTTTCTTGCTTCCCAGTGAATGTGAGAGAACCCATTGCACAAACGTTGTAACGAAAGCCACAGGCTTCCTAACCGTACCAGGGAGATTTAGTAGTTGCCATTTACAAACCATGTTTATTATTGTGTCTACGTTCAATAGTACACGTTACCAGCCTATGTTTGACTGCCTTCAACGTTACTATAACGTGGTGGATGTGCTTCCTGCAATGCGTGAAAGTTCCCCAACGTTGCCACTGGTGAACTTTCCAACGCTCAGTAATAGCAGCAAGTTGCGACACAACCTCGTACCCAGGCTCCTTTCACTTGAGGAGCCCCGCAAGTGAAAGGAGCCAGGGTACGAGGTTGGTTGCGACAAGCTCCAACATGTTACAGGCGATAATTTGAAATTTGCCAAAGCTGCCCCTGGTGCACTTTCAGGCCCTTGGTATTACAGCCACGAGTTATGAGACGTTCCAAGAACATGTTGCCTGTAAAAGTGCATTTCCAAAAGTTGCCAGCGGTATACTTTCAAGCCCTTAGTTGCATCAGCTACAAGTTGCGACAAGTTCCAAGAGCGACTCGAGCCTAAGAAGTTGAGGTATCGCTGAGGTATTTGGATTCACTTGTAATTGCATGTTAAGGGAAGACAGCTTAAACAGATCAGATTTTTTTTCTTTGCGTAATTTTTGTGATGTTGTGAATGTTCTTTCTCTTCTTCTTCTTCTAAACCTCTTTAAAGATCGATTGAAACCAAGATGCATGCACTGTGCGCGTTTACTGTTTATCACATCTTATTGTCTTCATCAACTAAGAAAATTGTGCAGTTTCATGTATATGATATGATCTGATATGATGTAAAATGACTGATATGATATGATTTGAGAAAGAAGACAAAGTTGCAAAGCAAACTGAATTGATATCATAAAGTTTTGTTTTCGATTCTGATCGAAATTTTTACACATGCCAAAGAGATCTATTTAGCACGCAAAGCATTTTGGGTAAGATGGGTCTCTACTGAGGTTGACAGGTAAGAGTAGTTGTTGTCGCTCAAACCACAAGACGCCTTTCTGCACCAACAGTTTTGGTTGCAAGCAATTGTATGCTTGGAACAATATATTCATTCTTGCTCATTTCAAATATCATAAAATATTCAGTTTAATACCTCGACTGTTGTTTACCGAGAGTTGCAATGCAATGAAAATACATATTGGTGCAGAAAGACTATTGCCGACGAGAGTTGCAACGAGACCTTATCAACGACTGCCAAACCAGGTACGAATAATTGATTAGATGTAACTAAATTAGAAAGAATAACAATAGTAATTTAGGAAACCCACTGAAAAACACTGTATGTGATGTGGGCAGTAACATCATGACCCCCACTGAATACCTCTGAATGTGAGCTGGGAAGTACTTTTACGACCCCCACTGCAAGTCACACGGGTGTAGTGTCAAAATTTTGTGACCACTACTATTACTAATAATATATATAATAAGCTAAGTCTTGTGGTTTGAAAGGCAATAAGTAACACTTTCTCCGGAGTGGTTTCTATTGCAGCAATCTTAAGCTGCAAAAGGAACAATTTCGGATTTTACGACTGTTACAGTACAAAACTTGTCAGGCTAGGGAGTGAAGATAGTTGAGATTAGAGCTAGGCAGACCTGTGTCTTCTGCTTTTTTAATTTCCAGCCATTTTCGGGGGCTAAGTTTTTATATAATTTTTCCACTTTAGATTTGTTTTTTGCTTAGAAGCGAAATTGCGCGTGTTCGGTCCGTATTTTTCTTTTGTCTCTCGAGTATCCAAGACAAGAAATTGTAATGCCCCAATATTAGACGCCATCCACTGATGGATAATAAAATACATCAAAAAAAATATTGAGTGTGTGTCTTTGTTCTTGTGATTTTTAGTTGTGAAAATACATCATTCCAGCTTTTTTTCTCTTTCTCGTTTACCATATTTTCTAAGTTTAAATGACCGCAAACATATTTGTATATTCTACCACCCTTAACCCTAAAACAGGCCATAGGCAAGCTATTTTGCCACACTTATACAGGCAAGG
>JAOBRG010122993.1:0-19333 GCA_027574985.1 Umimayanthus nakama | reverse complement strand
CTACTTCTGCATTATATATTTTAGTCTTCCTTCTTGTAAATGAATGGTGTTTAAATAAAGTTGTTGTTGTTGTTGTTAATGAAATCACTGATAGTTTTGATTTAAGTTGTGATCCTGTTTCACTTGGCGGCTCAAAAGTAAATTGTCTTTTATATGCAGACGACTTGCTTTGTTATACCAAATAGTGAACACGGTTTACAACAGTGTTTGAATAAATTAAACGGTTATACGAAGAAGTGGAAGTTCCAAGTAAACTTTAAGAAGACAAAACTAATGATTTTTACGTCTGGTCGGAAGCTTAAGGCTAGTTGCAGTTTTGGGTCAAAAACAGTTGAGATGGTTACATCTTATACGTACTTGGGTTCTGTGCTAGCACCGTCTGGTCCTTTCTCAGCAAACCAAGCGCAGTTGTACACCAAAGGCTTGCGTATTTTGTTTACATCTTTTAAAATATTTCCACCAACTGAATGAAAGTGCGTATATTCCTTAACCTTTTTGACTCAATGATTGGACCTGTTTTGTTATATAATTGTGAAATTTGGGAAGCATATATCATGAAAATTTTATCTTTCTAGTTATTTAGGGAGAAGATCTTCCAAACAAGTCTTTTATGCGAAAAGTTACAGATCAAAATGTATAAAATGAATATGATTCTTGGTGTTAACCCAAAACAACGAATTCAGCAATGAGAGCTGATTCTTCACATTACGATTTTTTCCACTATTTTAAAGTATTAATTTCACTTTTTAAACGACCATAATGAAAACCCCTTCCTTATGAATGCCTTAGTACATACATCTATTTCTATTAACAGTAGAGGGGTAAGATCATGGTTCTTTATGGTTGCTCATTTATTTAAGTTAGATAACATTAATTTTAGTAGCTTAACGATGTCAAAAGATTTAAGGAAGAATAGCTGGATGAAATTATACACTAGAAAACTAGAAAATCTTTTTGTAAATAAGTGGAATGAGGAAAGAATTAAAATACTTAGAGATAGAAAATCGAAATTAGAGTTATTCATCGATCAAAGCAAACTATGGTTTTGAAAAGTACATGGAGATAATAAAGGATACCCAATCTAGGAAATTGTTAACACAACTTAGAGTATCTGCAAATAAGTTTCCCGATTGAGAAGGAACGTTACAAAAACATTCCCAGAGAAAAAAGAACATGTAAAATATGTAAAAGCAACCTTACTAGGGACGAGTTTCATTACCTTTACACAAAGAAGAAATCTTTTTATAAATGTTATTTTAAATACGAATCCCAACTTTTCTATTTTCGATCTCAAAAGCCTATTCTGTTATGTGGTATCATTGAAAGATATACATATATTATTGAGCTTACTTGCAAATTTGTAAGAGACATAATGGATAATTACTCTACTTTAATAACAAATTCATAAGACAGGAAATTCGTTGTAAAATCGTCTTATATATACCTTGTTTTATTGTTAATATGAACTTACTTGACTATCACTAGTGTAAACGGTAAAGTTTTCAAGGTGCCAATAAAGACAATTAGCATATAGAAACTCGGTGACGTTGGCATTTTAAGCAATCTGATTGGTTCGCTATCTCTGACTAATTAACAATTCTCTGAAATCGAGGTGAATAGTGGCAGAATTTTCACCGACATGTGAAGCATGGAGGTGAACATTCTAAAAGCCACTATTCACCGAGATTGAAGAGAATAATTGTATTAGCATATACAAACTCGGTGACAACACAATGTATTCAAGAAAAAATAAAGCAAGACTTTTCAGTTTGACCTCTTTTAATTTCTCCCAACATATCAACAGTAATAGGCATGGGCTCACAGTTGGCCGCCTCGTTTATACGCTCAATTTATGCATGAAACTTACAGTTAGCACAAAGATGGCGGCTTGGCAAACGAGCATTGAAGATTTCATAAAATTTTGCGATCTTTATCAGCCTGTATGGCTCTACTTTACTGAAGTGCCTGCTTCCGTTCTTTTCTTGCTTCTAACATCTTTTGAGATTTAATGTTTCCGCAGCATATTAACTCTCCTCGGAAGGTCTTGATGAATACCGGACTGATTCTTTGCTTAGGTTCTTTATCCATTGCATTATCTTTATCTCGTCGGGATAGTTTAGAAACCTTGCGATGATGGGCCTAGGGATGACACTTTCTTTTGTTTTTCCTTAAGAAGCGGTGGACCCTCTCGAATCTCATGCCTCGTTCCATAAGCAGATATGTCCAGCTCTTCCTCCCAGAAAATTTTGAGTTTGGCCTCTATCATGTCTTCCCTGCTTTCAGTGAATTTTTTATCTGAAATTCCTTAAAAGCAAGATTTTCTTTCCTCTGGTACACTTCTAGGTTTGTAAATTTCCTTTCCAGAAGGTGAAGTTCTGCTCTAGTTTTCGTAGTTTCTTCCCTCTACATCTTTCTTGCATCCGTTCGAACTCCTCCATAAAATCAGTGCCGTCTTTCATCTCACACGTTTTCTCCTCTGCTCTTTTCACTTCCAAACCCAAACGGTGAACTCCATTTTTGAATCATTCATCAACTGTCTCTATTTCAGCTCGATATCATCTAGCTTGGCCGTCTTCTGTGACCCCCTGGTCAACTCTTATCCTTGAGTGATCTGGAAAAAGTGTCTCTGAACTTGTACTACTACCTCTTGTTTTCCTTTTAAAAGTTTCACGATGCTTCCTTCACGTTTTTTCCATATGACTCGAAGGAAAGCAAGAGCTCTTCGTGAGTTTGTCTTGCAGTTGGCGAATCTTTGCTAACATCTGATATTTTCAGTCTTACTTATAAACAAAATTTGCAGCTTCTAATAATGTTCAATTTTTGAGATTATATTTGCTTTCAAAAATATGCAAAACATGCAATTACCACGTTTGAGAACTCTTTTAGACATGTATCACTTAAAATGCATCTATTATGGACTCACATTTTCTGACAGAACAAAGACCCATCATCATTCACAGCTGATAATAATAATAGTAATAATAATAATACTTATAATAATAATAATAATAAAACAATAAACATATTCAGCGCACATATTCATAAAAGGCTAAATACAAACACACCTACACGTACATTCAAAACTATTGAAGATTATAAAAAATAAAACTAGGGTAAACGAAAACTCATTTGATTGATAACCATTTAACAGTTGTTTAGTAAGAAACTTAGCCACATTTGCTAAAGAGGCAAAACATGTAGAAATGATTCGATATACAGTGTATGAGTTGTTTTCAACATAAAAACTGTCAATTTTAGGGGGTTGAATTAGCAGTCTTGTGGTTGAATATCAATTCTTCAGTTACCATTTTTGTCCTCTGATCTTGTAGGATTCACCATTTGTCCCTACGTAACTGTTATGTGAATGACCAAGGCGCCAGGTGGATTGGTAAGGCGCTGACCACAAACAAGTCACTATTAACACTCAACCTGTGCTACAATAAGATAACAGATGAAGGTGCAGGGTATCTATCAAAGGTATACAGCTGGCCCATGTATATATAGCTAGCTTGTTGAACCAACGTTCTGTATTTTAACATGTGTTTATCAGTATACTTGCAAGGAGAAAAAAATATCAGAAACGTAGTGTGTCTTTGAAAAACTGTGTATACATTTGACATGTGTTCAGGATAATCAAATTCTTTTGAGCAGATAACTCTTTTAAACCCCAAGTATTGTTGAGCAATACCACAATAAACTAACAATTTCTGTTTGGTTTATTTTTTTAATGATCATATCACGTTATTGTATGGCTTGACTTTGCCAAGATAAATGCAAATGTTGGCAACGTTTAGTTTTGACATCAAATTACATCAAAACTAGTGAAAACGAACACGGCTTTAATACTTCTACACCCCATGCAATCATTGCTGATAATACAAGTTTGAAAGTGAAGATTGTTAAAAGAATCTTTAGATATGTACTATAATGAGCTGCAGCACTGTGGTTGTTCTTTTTAAATACCAGACTGTTTGTCTGACTAGCTGAGAAACAGTTTAATATGTATGGGGCTTCATTTTTTATCAAAAATTTCTAACATGCATGTAGTCTCTTCTTAAAAACTTGTTGAATGGTTTAAGTATGAAACACATTTTAAGAAATTCATAAGCTCGACTATTTGACAAGAAGAAACGTTTGGAGAAAAGTCACATGTCTACCATTTTTAGTTTCACTCAAGATTTGAAACTGTACATCTCACCCAACTTGGATTGAATAATAGTTATTAGACTACTAAGTAAACACAGTCCAGTGATGTGCATTTGTGTTAAAATGTTATTTTTCTATTGATTTATGTTTTAGGGTCTCAGAATGAATAGAACTCTGTTGTCACTAAACCTGGGTAGCAATCTTGTCGGAGACAGTGGAGCTTCAAAACTGGCAGAGGTAAGAACTCACAGTATGAGCAAGATGTGCTCTTGGCCATGAGGCACTTTTTTCCAGCATTCAACTAATGGTTGCTCTAAAAAGAGTTTCATCTACTTAAATAAAGGATTGGCCTGCAGATAATATATTAGTGAAGAAAAATTTTAACAGCTTTGTTTTAATCCCTAGGTAATTTCCAGTTTTACTCTGTCACACGAGGAAATTGTTGCCAGAAGGTTACTCGTGTCAAAGAAAACACCAGAAGATGTGAGTGAAGCAAGAAATTTACATCCAGTCATCGGTCATGGTTGTAAGGTTCCAGAAAGTATGCACAGGGTTTGCCCCCCCCCCCTCCTAAAGGGTCTTTGGAAATGTCAAACACTTTGTGACCTTGGCTTTTCGCGGAGGGGGCAGAATGTGGTCCAGTGACTTCTTACTTAAATTATTTGGTTGAATTTGGTTTGGTAGTAGAGTATCTTGGGGCAATAATTTTTAGTAGTGTAATTGGCGTGTGATGTCATCCTCACATCATAATGATGTCATAACTGTCAAAATCCGTGTTGGACTTTTACGAATTTTTGCTGATCAGTAGTGCAGGTGCATGTACTTAAAGACGTCTCTAACTTTGAAAAACGACAAATGGACTATGCAAAATGAAAAGAAAACTTTCTTTTCAAAATAAATAACAGCACATCTTATCTAAGGAATGACTCACTGGATGCGTCGTCAGACTTTACTCCGTAGCCGCCATTTTTAATCTGTCCAAAACAAAACCTACACATGCGCAATTCATGTTCGCGTCTTGTGCAAAACGCCAACAATTAAATAGCCTATATATATGAGCAGTTTCACGTATGGTCCATTGTAAGACATGGCTCAAATAAAGAACTGCTCGAAACCCAAGTTCGAATAAGGCCGCAGCTCACACAAGATGCAGCTTATGTTAGGTACGAACATACTTTTCGTGCCACTTATGTGAGCAGTTTGCGTCTTGTGCAAGTGTGCAAACCACCTTTTTTCCATTTAAATGACCCTTAACTCTCATGCGTAAAAACACACACGTACACCAGCTTCCCGCGCTTGAGAGGCAGGCGCGTGACTCCATCAAAAGATACCACGTACGCTGTACACATGTAGCACAAATTAACACACTCATATTTTAGCTGAGGAAAGCTGAATTTATAGCTTTGTTTAAGCTTTACTCAGCTTGTTACATTTGACCACTAGAACAAGTTAGAACTTCAGTTGGTGAAATTCAATTGGAGTGTTAGGTACACATCAAAGTATGACTTGTTTACATTTTGTATACCACTTCAGTCCCCCAATGCACACGTAAAACGAGTTTTTAAAGCGTTTTGCCATGTCGTACCAAGCGTTTCAAAATTGTATTACGTATGTAAAATGGTAGTACAGTAGCACTGAGTCTGTAATGTCATAGTGGAACAGGCAGCTGAGACTGTGAGGACCCCACCTGTATTCAAATAAGTTACATTTAGAAACTTAAGGGTCCCTATCCCACGTAAAGAAGAACTGTCGTGACTGGCTTCATGTTTCCCTCCGCAGAACACAAGCCCATCAAGGTCACTTGGAGCACCAACAGGGGGATCAAAAGAGAGACCTGCTAGTGTCCGGAGTGGGTAAGCAACTGCTGTCTAACTTGTCTCCTATCACTGACATCGACTTCAGGAAAACAATGGTTTAGAACAACTGAGAAGTAAATAACGCAGTCCTCGCTTATGTCGTTCTCTTCCTGCAAAACGCAGTAATAGTAATAAGACAAGTCTCAGTGCAGTGAGGTCTTTTGCTTCCTTGCACTGACCGTATTAATGATTACATATTTTCTGAAAACTTTTTGACAATAGTACTTCCACTAACACAGCCATTGGGTATGCGGTGAATAGCCTCAGAGGCATTCAGGGCCAAGTTGGTTATAATCTTCTCCTGTCCACAGTCCAGAAACTATGAGTGGGATAACAAGTTTGAACAAATCAGAACATGTTTTTCTTTTTACTTTTGTGTAAGTGAAGTTAAGTAAACCTCGTGGAATAACATATGACTGTGATACAAGAGGCTTGTAAAGTTAAGTTCCAAATTTATGAAAGGCTTGTTTTTTAGTTGAATGTTCTGGTTCAAACATTATTTAAAAGTTTTCCTCAACCAACAAACAATTTCAGGAAGTATCTTTCAGCTAGGGTTAAGTATAATGGTGAGTACTGCTTTTTTCCCTTTCAGAATGTAAGAACAAACCTGATTTCATTTTTTGGCGGGTAATGTCATCTTGGTGCTATTTCCTTCCACAGTGGCCACCTCAGCAAGGAGGAGAGAAAGAGTAGAGAGAAGGGATCTACAAAGAAGAAGGTAAGGGGCCAGGACAATCATTTTGTTTTCCTGTGTTTCTATGCTTTTCCTAAACGTTTTGGGGTGACTCGGTCAGTTCTATTTTAACCATTTAGTTTTTCTATTTAACCACAGGTCACCCAAGCTAGGGGTTAGTCAGTTGATACGTAACACCATAATAAATAAGTCGAATATATAAGAGAGTTTGTATGGGATTTTATCTGTCGAACAATATGTCACTGAAAAAAAAATTCAAACGTTTTTCTTGAACTTCCATGCCTCTTGTATGTCTCTTTGTCTCCTTGTGGAATATGGGGTCGTTCTGTGCATTATTCACCGAGATATCAACAATCAACGATATGTCGGTGAATAATAGACAGAATGACCCCATATTCCACAAGGAGACAAATATACATGGTGCATGAGACAAGTAAGTGCAAGAAAAACGTTTGAAATTCTTTATTTCAAAGACATATTGTTCGACAGATAAAATACCATACAAACTCTCTTATATACTCGACTTAACATTGATTATGGTGTTAAGTTCCAATAGACTAACCCTTAGCTTGGGTGACCTGTGATTTCACCAATTTTTCTTGCACCTGTTCTGCAAAATAGCACGATTTCATTGCTTTCTGAAATGATGTTAGTTATGTATTATTCTTACTTTTAATAAAAAAGATAATAAATGTAGCAACAGTTAAAAAGCCAGTGGCATGTTGAATTGTATCCCATAAGAACGGAATTGTCTCCGACCAAGAATTACCTATCACTCTAACAACTGTCATACCAGCTGCGAACTAACCTTTTCTGGCATGATTTCTGATAGTTCATAGAGCCCGACTGTAATACCTTGTCCTTCGCCTGACCATGTGTTGGTTGAACTGTGACTCCTCAGTGAATTGTCCTGGATGTCTCCATACAAGCAGTGTAGTTTAAGATGTAACAACCGAATAGTCCAGAAAGCCTAACTATGTGTTGATTGAACAGTAACATGCTTTTCTTCTCCGGTGTTTCCGTTAGTTGTCACGCGGATCACGAAGTGTGAGCTTTGCTAGATCTAGAACCGTTCTTGTTAGTACTTTGCAATTTGTTTTCTTGCTAGCACTGTATGATATCTTATTTATTATTTCTGAGTTCAGTATTTAACTTCCTGCTTGACTGCTAAATTTAGTAGATACCTGCATCTCGCTATACAGCCTCTTAACGTACTAGAGCGGAAGGCATGGTTAAAGTTTTACTGGCTGTCATACTTTTTAACGATATTTTATCTTTCGAAGTTAACAACTCTGGCCAGTCACATATACAGACACAATTTGAAAAAATAAAATGATACACGTAGCCTTGTTTGAAGTACAACATGTTCGTAAGGTCCGCTGTGTTCGGCGACTTTCCTACATACCCTTTTACTGACTTTTCTTCTGTCTAAAGTGCTTTTGTACCAAGTTACAGGCTTAGCTACCTCCTCCATACTGAGCTACCTAGCTATACTAGTTGCCCATTTAACTTGCTTATATATGTTCTAGCTGTTTTTCTTGCTAACTTTTTTACCCAAACACGTACCCTCGATGAACCTGCATATTATCATGATTGTACGTTATTGGTTTTTGTTTTATTTTTAACAATCATCGTTTTCGACTGTCAAATACCGGTGTACGTTTTCACTCGTTTTCTTATTGTTTTTTCCCGTTTTTGCCTAGGAAGGAAAAAAGGATGAAAAGGCAAAGAAAAGTAAGTCATGCCTGTGCAGGAACATCTGCCATATTGATATTCTAAGCAGAATCGACTCTAAAAACTGCTACTGAGTAAGATAATCATTTACGAGTTACTAGAAGCTCTCCGTAGAAGTTGAGGGTAATGAAACCTTTTTTTCAAGAACTCTTCGGATATGTAGAATAATGATCTTGTAACTTGTCTTACAGTGGCCATTTTTGGGATGACCACCTGGGCAGATTACTATTTAGTATCTTGTACCGTACCATAAAAGTGACAGGATTATTGCGAAAAGCCGAAACTATCAAATTAACAAGATTAACTGCAGTAACCCCGGATAAATAGTTGTCCGGAAGAGTTTGCCGGAAAATTCGCCATTATTACAACTTACCTTGCAAGACCTCTTTTTATGTAATGAGTTTGTAGCACTGGTTTGGCCTCTCTAGGTGTTGTTAGGGATGAGTTGCCTACAGAGGTTCATTCGCGTATTGTTTGTTTGTGTAAGGTCGGATGATCATCGCGTACATGACCGTGTGACCCGCTCATTACTCTGACTATAATGTTGTTTTTGCTGGAAAACAGCGGTCAAGGTGTCTGTTTTTCGAAAAGAAGATTTGCAGGGATCTATTAACGAAGAGCAGGAACACCGGATTTAACCAAAATTTCAAACGGTTACAACATCACCTTTCAACTCACTCAATATAGCAATTCCAACCGCAACGCACTCTGGTTGACTCAAATTCTGAGAAAAATTGCGTTGTTCTAAAAAGTTTATCCAATTTGATCATTTTGTTGTATTTTGCATTTCTGCCACAACTGTAGGCACATCGACAGAACAAGTAAAGACAGCTGGAAAAGGGAAAAAGGCCTCAACTAACAAAGACAAGAAGGGTGTGACACAACCTGAACAAGAAACAGTATGTTTACCACTGTTTTCAGTTCCTGTTTTCTGGTATTAGCACAGGCTAAACTTTAGGTATCCTCAACTTTATCAAATTTTAAAAAACTTGCTCATAATCAACTGACAAAAAAGGTATTTGCAATTTATAGATTTGGCATTTTACCAAGTTTTCAGTGCTTGCCATTGCTCCTACTATATGATGAATTATCACTAAGGGCGTGACGTGCCCCAGTTTTATTCTTAACAGTTCATCGAACTCGGTTAAGAAACATATTTTAAAAAACAACCAAAACAGGCAGAGAAAAAATTCTTTTTTCAGACATGTATTGGTATTAGTTTTGGTTAACAGATGTACATTTGTAATAGTTTTCGTTTAGCCCGGTCCGGAACAAAGCACACCTCGTAAATTCCTGAAAAAGGTCAAAAATACTCCTAGAACGTTTTTGAGCTTTGAAATTGCGAAGGTGCTTAAAGGTTGATGTATTGTATCAGTATAGGAGTACAATCCTGGTGCTTCTGGTAGATAATTAAAAGGCTACATTGCTGAATAACCCCCACTCGAGCTAATGCTTCAATTAAAATGAAGAAACGCAAGCTAACGAACAGTCATTGTTACAGCAACCTGAAATTGTGGAGTTTCCCAACCCGCTACTGGAGATCCCCCTGAAGGAGGATGGCGGCACTGTGATCATCCCTGGGAACAGAGCTCTCATCAATCTCAATCTTGCTAGTGAGTTGTCAATGTAATTGTTTTGTTGATTTTTCAGTAGAGAACACGGCAAACATTTAACTTAGTCACAATTTTCAGCGCCGTTTCATTGTCTTCAGTCAGGGTTAAATTGATTTTACAAGAAGTTATGGGAAGCTAAAGAAATGATTATCAATCAGAACAAGTTTGATGTGAACTGTTGAACACAGACATGGTTTTGTTTCAAGTTTCTGCTCATTTCAGGTCAAATAGGATATAAATAAATTATTGAAATTTGTTAGTCGTCAGCTTTCTAAATTTGATTTGTCATTGTAACTGACGACCAAGTGTTCAAACTATAAATGTTGTCCACTAAATTGCAATATTTGAAATATTTTCCCTTCAGAATTGAAAACGTGCTGAGAAACTAACAAACACACCAAGAAAACGGTAGATGAAAACGTTCTGAAAGAACTCCGTCGAAACTCAGCAGTAACCTTTGTCTTTTAATCGACATAGCTATCAAAAATGGCTACCAAAAAGCAGTTAATTCCATTCCCTTCTGGCGACAGTTACGGAAAAACCAATTGCGTTGCGTTCCCAAACGAAAGCGGGATCCTTAGAAAACATGCTTAATCCGTAAATGAAGAACATGCTGAAAAGTTACAATGGAAGATAGCAATGACAAAAAACACATTTAGAAATTGAATAGGACCCATATTAAAAAAACAATATAAAGACGAAAATGTATGCATTCCTCCGTGATGTCCGTGCTATTAACGCAGTGGAGTGTCAAACAGTTTTGAGTTGATAAGCGCGTATAACCCTTCCATTTGTTCTAAGTGCGCCCAGTTGATAATGCTGGGTAAAACGCGTTGCCCGTGGTCAATTTTCAGACGCAGTTGAAATTTGTCTCTTTTCTCCCGACAGGCCTTAGTTGCCCTCTAAACCACTTCGCAATCTGTACTATCTGAAGTAGTTTTCTTAGTAAACATAAAGCAATCGGGCATACTTGTTGCATAGATGCCAAGCAATATCCTAGTTTCCGTTAATTCATGTCCAACAATGACAGTACTCTAGGTTAAAAAATCAATAGCTTTAAGTGCTAAAATTTTTTGTTTTGGATGAAGGCGCTAAAATATACAAGGGATTTACACGAAGAACCGCTGCCTTTTTAGGGAAAGCAAAATTTGTTGACAGGAGTAGAACTTCTGCTTGACTTTTTGATGTTTTTTTTCTGATGTTAAGGCCCATGTAAACGGACGCAACAGTCACAATATAAATGTTGCGTGTTGTTGGGGGTTTTTGGCCAACAATGTTGCTTCCGTTTGCATGAGCCTAGGATTGACCGGTTTCAAACTAAAACGCAACAAGTGCCAATAAGTGCCAACATTGTTGTGGTCCCATGCAAACGGACGCAACATATTAGGCTCAACAATATTGCGTCGGTTTGCATGGGCCTTAACAGTTGTATCTTTTAGGGTTGTCACGGTCCTTGAAAATCCTGGAAAGTCCTGGAATCGGAAAAAGAAATTTCCAGGCCTTGGAAAGTCCTTGAACTTGGGTTGCGGTTCTTGAAAATCCTGGGATGGGCAAAAAAAGTTTCACCTTTACCTGCAAAAAAAACAGTCAAAATGAGCTGTAACACAGTTTGAAAATATAAAAGGAGGCTGGATTTTTCCTCAGAAGCAAAACTTGTAAAGCTCATAGCTGGTATACTTTACAGAATAGTTAAGCTTTGTTGGTACAGAAGCCTTTGAACTTGCTCAAAATTCCTGGAAAATCCTGAAAATGTCCTTGAGTTTCACATCCAGTCAACAGTGGCAACCCTGATCTTTGTACAATGGCACATTCTTTATTTTGAACGAATGCGCTAGCTGAGCAACAGATTCATTTAGGGGTCATTTTTGTATGTCTGAAGATGAACTTTGTTGAAGTTCTATTTGATGGTAGTTGAACTTTATCTGGCGAAAGTACGTCGCAGCAATATTTGGACAAAACCTCAGTTGACACACCGCTTAAAGTTAAAGTACAATTTTAAAGGGGGAACTGCATGTAGTTTCTCTTCATAGTCGGTAAGCCCTGAGGTTCGATTCGCTATTTTAAAGATAAACCTGTTTTCGTTGAATCTCGTAAGGGAGAGCACTAAACACTCATTTTATTAAAAGGACATAAAAATAAAATTTCTCAATATCAAAATGTGTTGTCCTAAAGGGTGAACCTTTGTCTTCTTACCAGGAAACAAAATTGGTGAAATGGGGTTGGAAGCTTTTGTCATTGCCGTCCAGCGTCAAATTGAGCTGACTTCAGGATCAAGCAAACCAACCGGCCTTATGAGGCTGTCACTAGGGGTGAGTTGAAGGCGTACTGGGAGAAGAGTCGCCGGGCAATTAGAAGAATAGAACTTCTTTCAGAGAATTCAGAATATGCAGTGCAACATGTTACATGTAAGTATTCTTTTCCCCCGAACTGTTAGAACTTGGAATAGCCTTTCCGCTCTCGACTCCACCGTTACCTCTACTATTGAGTACTATGGCTAGTTTTGTATACTATTTTGATTTGAATTTGTTTGCAGTCACTTTTATTTGTATTTAATTTGTTTGTTCATAAATTTTAGACTAGGATAGAACTTTTTGCATATTTTCTATTCATAAACAAGTTTATGGATACAAAATATGCAAAAAGCTAGTCTAAAGTTTTGAAAACTGAATATCTACCAGTTATTACTCAGTACAAGAGTAACACCGGTACTTATTTTATGTTTTGTCTTCTGTTTAAATTGCTAATATAGCTTTTTTTGTCTTATGAGTATACATATTAATGAAGTACGAGAGAGACTGCTTAGTTTTTGAAACGGTTTCTTTGGTTAAGTACCCTTGATTGACCTAAATATCTGACATCCGTTGAATTTTCTTATTGCAGAGAAACAACTTTTCTCCTGACAACGGCTCATACTCGAGGTTAATGGAGATCATGCAGACCAGAGACCCATTCTACAAACCTCCGCAGCAAAGCCCGCAAGACGACAACAATATTCCACCAATTAAGGTTTGATATGTTAGTCAATTATCTGGTTGATTGTCCGTTGGACGCTCTTCTTGTATTTTGTTCACACGACTTCTACTTTGTGGTTAAACGACTTTTTTCCACATAGCAGCTCACGTCCAATCTTTCTCGCTACCAAATAATTTTGGACCAACACCGGAAACGACCTGAACTTTGCACATTTGTTTCAGCTGCACGTTTTTTTCTAAGAACTAGTAACTTTCGCCTGAAGTTCGCAGCCGCAGCTCGTAACTTTTTGGCGGTTTCAGGCTCAAATTGTTCTTAAATTGTTCTTATTTCCTGATATTTCAAAACAGCGATTACTTTCCCGGAAAATGAAAAGGCGCTCAGGTAACGTGTTTGTTATTGTTTCATCCAGCGGTATGCGATACAATCTTGAAATCCAAACAAAACGTTACACCGTGTACAAAATCTAGAGTATGGTACATGCATCGAAGCATTCTTAATTTCTTAGGCAAATCTTAAGTTAGTCTTGGTGTTCTGTTTTCGAATGGTTAATTCTCTATCTGATCACACCCTCTGTCGATGGTTAGACTTCAAGTTTGGCGCGTTCCTTGTTTATTAAGTTTCGATAGCACCGCTTACCATTTAATTCGGTTTTGTCCACACGTACACTTAACCTTGACACAGTTTAAAGCACTCCTTTGTCCTTTATAAACTTTCCTACTTCATACAAAAGTGAGGAACACTGACCATGACATAACTTATTCTTGTACACTCTAT
Source organism: Umimayanthus nakama (assembly GCA_027574985.1). NCBI lineage: Eukaryota > Metazoa > Cnidaria > Anthozoa > Zoantharia > Parazoanthidae > Umimayanthus > Umimayanthus nakama. The sequence continues at coordinate 5,543 of JAOBRG010122993.1, read as the reverse complement.
TTTTTTACCTACCCAGTCCACCTGGAAAATTTTATCTACTTATCCAGCCTGACTGCTGAAAGAGTTTCGCTGTGAAAACTTTACTTGTAACTAGAGTTTACTAGCTCAAACAGAAAAAAAAACTTCAAAGCTCTAAGATAGGATTCTTGTAAAGTTTGTCCTTATAAAAAACGCGTTTTCAATAGCCTACAAAGGTTGGCAGCATTAAAATTGTTGGAACCTAGCTGCCCTTAGGGAGTTCTGCTTCCTTACTCATGTTAAGGTCTTGTTCTTGTTTCCAGGAGGATGTTTAATGCAGATCCTGCACTGGTTCCAAGTCCATTCTTAGTCTTTGAAACGGTGAACATTCCAATCTATTTTTCCGCCGTCGGACAACGTTATTGTACAAAGTTTTGACATATTGCGTGCTGGAATACGAGCCGCAGCTCTGGTGTCTGTAAAAGAGAGTGTATGCCAAAAGATCACAATATTTATTTGGCCAACCATTAAAATTTGTTCTTGTACATGTATATAACAACCTTTTGCTTCTTACTTCACAAGTTAGCCTGTTTATAAATAGTCACAGATTTATACGAATAATAAAAACTTAATGAAAAAGGAAGAACGTTATTCTGTTGCATGTGTTCGAGGAAAGTCCCACTTGCCAGACAAAAAAAAAGTTTGGAAAATATTTTTAAACTTCATGTTTTGGAAGAAGTCCTGGTTTTCTGTGTTCAACCCGTATAAGACGTATAACAATTTCAAATGTGTGCCTGTTAATAAATCATTTACGTAAACACTGCGTTTGCAATACTTACGCATTTGCTACAACTTAGAAAATGGAAACTGAATCATAAATAAGAATTGAAAAACTAAAACTCATACCAAACGTAAGAATAAATAGAAACGTTTATCCACGTGTTCCTTGCACAACATTTTGAACAGTGTGGGGTTTAGCTTATTTGTATAAGTAATTCTACCATGTAGAAGCCTCAAATGTAATAAATGTCCCTTAATGTAAAAAGGTCCTAAATGTAACAAAAATTTGGTCCTAAATGTAATTTAAGATTGGTCGTAAACGCAATAAAGATCCTAGGTGTATGTATGAAAAATTTGGTCCTTAATGTAACAAATCCGTTCTAACAAAGAGTCTGAGTATTAAAACGAGGTCCCTCCTAACATGCTATTTGAAGTAGCATTTTTATTTCATAGTGCAGAATGGTGTATGCGAGTTATATTGGTCATACAAATTTTGTTTTTTTCCACATAGCCGGGGCTCTTTCTAATCCTGTGCTGGTGTGTAGAAGCCTCAAATGTAATAAATGTCCCTAAAGTAAATGTAATAAAGGTCCTGAATGTATTAAAGGTCCTAAATGTAATACGGATGTGGTCCTAAATGTAATAAAGATCCTGAATGGTCTTAAACGTTTTAAAGGTCCTAAATGTAATAAACCCGTTATTGCACTTAGCGGGCTTAACATCGAGGTTTCAAGTTTAATAACAGTTCCTAAATGTTATAGAGAGCCAAAGTGTAAAAACGAGGTCTCTCTTAAATGTAATAACTAATCAAACAAACTGTTGGGAGTAGCATTTTCGTTTCATAGTGCAGAACGGTGTATGTAAATTTTGTGGGTAATACAAATTGTATTTCCTTTCCACATAGTCGGGGTCTTTCTAATACTGTGCTGATGTCTTTTTTATAACAAGTTCCTTGCTCCCACAAGATCCAACGAAACTTTTATACTCTCATGAAATTTATTCTATTTTGGTTAGGGATGTTGACGCAAAGGGTTGCGTGGAGGATGGGAGGGCGTTGCTCTTCATAGTAGGCCATAAACAATAGTTTAATAAAACGGGGAAATCAGCACCTAACAACAACATCCACCCAAATCGTTGAATATCTATCGGACGTTACAGATACGTTTGTGGAAGCTTTTCCCGACGGCACGGCAGAGATTTGAATAAATTAGATCTAGAAAGCTTGGCGTGGTTTCGGGTCCAAAGGCGTTGGTTGATATTCTCAGAAGGGGCAAAAACATTCTCGACAATTGTTCGACGAACAACTGCAATCTGTTTTCCAAGTTTCACTCATTTTGTGTGCAAACAAAAATAGACCATGAATAAAACTGAAACCTCTTAAGATACAAATGAGAACAGAGAACACTACCGGATTGATTTTCATTCAAGACTTTTTGAACTGTGAATTGGGAGGATACAAAGAGGAGTGAAGATGTGGATTCGGCGCTTGCAAAGTATTCTCGGGCATCACTTAGATGAGTGCTTCCGACCAAAACAATGATGATGTCGTCAAGTGATCCACCCTGGATGACCCCTCTAATCGAAATATTACTCATGAAAAAAGGGAAACTACACGCTCTCAAAAGTGAAGAATGCCCTTCAAATCTATATGGGAGGATTAGCAATGCTTCACAGAGAGTAGAAAGGTCACTAAAGTGCCGGATTGCGGAAGATTAAAATGCAATTGGTTGTAAATTAGGTTCTGGATTGAGTCGTTCTATATATTTGGGACAGGGTTATTTGCATTTTCCAAAATCCTGCAGCTGACTCGTAAAAGCGCTGGCTAATGGTAAGATCGGATGGAAAGAATGGTGGAAAAGGGTTAACCAGCTGTTCAGGGAGAAAAAAAAATACAGTGCCCTGCAATATCCAAGAGAATTTTACACAGCACTTGAACAAGTACATGTATTTCGGCAGGCTGTGCTTTTATGACAATCATACAGACCCTGTGCTGAAGATTGGAAGTGCTGCACGAATACCGAGCCTGGCATCAAGTGAGGTTTGCCGTGCGCTAAAGAAAATCAAGAAAAGAGTAACCGGACCAGATGGACTTCCCTTCTGGAAATGGACGGAAACGCAGCCATCTTAACACTAGCAGTTAAACCCATATGGAACGTGTCGTTAATATGGCCAAGGGCGTGGAAAGAGGCCAACGTAAAACCTCTTCCCAAAGTCGAAACCCCAACCCAGTCTGAAGATTTTCGCTGGATAAGTAATACATCAGTTATAGCAAGAACATCTGAACAAACGGTGTATAATAAGTTTAGTAAACTTTATCTTGAACTGTATATTAAAAAAATTAACTGGCATACAGGACGGGCGGGAGCTGCACAAATGAGGCTCTGGATAACTCAAAAACAAAGTCTACGCGTTTTAATGATGAATTTTTCTACAGCTTTTGATAGTGTTAAGCATAGTTTGTTGTCGGAGATGTTCAAAGAGGCTCTGTTAATTTTACATTATTAATTGGCTGCTTAGTTTTCTTTCCACGTAACAACGAGGTCACGGAATGGAAAAATGTGAATCGTGGCACGAGCCAAGGAAAAGTCGATGGACCTTACCTATCTAATCTGTTTTTTAACGATTTACAGCCAGATGAATATGGTAATTTTAGCTTATAAAGTGTGCGGACGGTGTGGCTCTGTTACAATGCCCGTGGTTCAAAGACATGATGAATCACCAAGAGCAATTGGTGTTGGTCTTGGATTGGACTCAAATTAGGAATAACATGAAGTGTAACACTAGCAAGAGTAAAGAGGTTTGCTCTGTCAAGAAAGGGTGTAAAGAAACCTTTCCGCCAATACAAGGAACAGAACAATTAAGAGAACGCACTGTACTAGGTTTGACGTTACAAGATAATTACAAATTTTTAGAACATGTCAAGACAAAGCTATGGGAGGCAAATAGGTGTTTATCTATTATTTAGATCCTTACGAAAAAAAGGTTGTACGCTTTTTGAAGTAGATCATTTACTTAGGCAACTTGTGCTTCCTAAATTTACAAATGCGGAGACAGTCAATCTAATTTAAATATCGTAGATGCTTAAAGAGACGATTTACTGTAGAACATTTAATTATTTTTAAGATCTTTAGTAGAACAAAGTGACCAAAGATAATTTTGCAAAATATAAAGCCATTCATCCCCTTTTATCAGTTTCTCCCGCAAATAAAAGGAGACAGCAAGAAAGCTGCGAACGCAAACGTCTGCGAGACCTAGAGTTAATACAGAACGTTTCAAGAATTGTTTTTCAATTGATTAGTTTTTAAATATAACCTAGCTAGAAAGAAAGTAGCCCTTTAAATTTTTGTAAATACAAATTGTATTCAATGTTTTTATCTCTCTTCTTATTGTAAAATTTGTTATTTTTTTATGAATGACATTAAAGACATTATTGTTAAACGAAGTAAGGAACATTTCGTGGATTCACTGTATGGGGCTTATATAAGGAGACTTTTCTAGGGGACATTATATGTTTCTTATACCAAGTATGATACATTTCGTAAGGATACCATATTGCGCTCATACCAAGAGGTCACTTTATTGGGCTTATACCAAGTAGGGGGCATTTCATGGGGACTCTATATGGGCCTCGTTTTAAGTACAAAGCATTTAGAGGGGACACTATGAAGGGCTTCTACCAAGTAATGGACTTGTGTTGGGGACGCTATGTAGGGCTTATACCAAGTACGGGACTTTTCGTGAAGACACTTTATAGGGCTTATACCAAGTAGGGAAAATTTTACTGGAACACTTTACGTGGCTTTTACCAAATATGTTACACTTTGTGACGTTACTGAAGGGAAACATTATTTGTCTTCTTAACAATTTAATCACATTTCGGCGAGTAGTCACGGAGACAAAGTCAAGGTGACTATCGCAATATTCACAGAGCCAGTGACTAGTTGTTTTAGTATAATTGCACTGGTCATTACTCCAACCTCGTCCCCAGGGCTTTTCCAAATAAGACAAAAAAGCAATCTTTTAAAAAAAAAAATTTCTTTTTTAAAAAAAACGCATCTAAAAATTCTTTGCGCGCGCGTCACCTAGCGTTGGTTATAGCGAGAGAGAACGAAGTTCTCGACCAATCAGCGCGTGCCATTTTCGGTAAGCACCAGTGCAATATTTACTTAATGCCAATAAAGACAGCGCGTCACCCAACCAGATGCGGCCAAAATTTCATTCTGAAGTCAGCGCGTCTCCCAGAGAGTTTGGTTTCGGAGGTTGTCATTCAAATCATTTTTTCTGGTTGCATTTACCGTGTTTTGAGGGCTATTGACTCAAAATTTTTTTTTCTCAAAGCTGCGAAAGCTGATACTCAACTGTGTGGAACACTCTCATACTTGAAAGTGAAAAGTTGTCTGGGCTCAAAACAACCCATTCTCTAGGACGTCCGCGCCTCTGAAAGAGGTTACAAGCAGTTCGAACGCCAAAACCTAAAGCTTCAAGTTGAGTATAGCTACAGTTCAGCTTAGGCCTAAATACAAATATCTCGAAAAAATCTCTAAGTTTCTTTCTGGAAATTCTCATCAAAACTTTTAAATTTCTCCAAAACTTGCAGTAGTAGTATAGAGTAATTATAAGCAGGATTTTTGAAAAACCTTCCTTTTCCCGTAATAGTTTTCAAAAAAATAAATATCTTTAAAATTTGGAATAAAAAAAACTTTTCTTTTTTAATTTTGGAAAATTTTAAAAATTTCTCACTTTTCCAAAATTTCAAAATATTTCCAAAATTTGGAAAAAATGAGAAATGAAAAAAACTTTTTATT
>JAOBRG010122882.1:8259-19342 GCA_027574985.1 Umimayanthus nakama | reverse complement strand
CACTAGGTTCCTATGTATGGGATACCTATAAGGTAAACGCAGGTCACCAAGTTCCTTACATAAGATACCTATATGGTTAACGTAGATCACTAGGTTCCTATGTATAGGATGCCTATAAGGTAAACGTAGGTCACTAGGTTCCTATGTATAGGATGCCTATAACGTACATGTAAAATTAAGTCACCAAGTTCCTTATATAAGATACTTTTATGGTAAACGTAGGTCACTAGGTTCCTATGTATAGGATGCCTGTAATGAAAAATTAAGTCACCAAGTTCCTTACATATGATACCTGTATGGTAAACGTAGGCCACCAGGTTCCTGTGTATAGGATACCTATAAGGTAAACGTAGGTCACCAAGTTCCTTACATAACAACAACAACAATCCTCTTTAATGATTTCCATGTATCATACATACATGAATTACAATTTACATATACTATAAACATTAAAAAGATTCAATAAAATTCAATTAAATATATGCAGGCAAATCGTATTTGTAAACTAGTCTGTTTGAAAAGCAGTTCTTATATCGTTCGGTGTTGACAACAGGCCGCTCCGAGTGTGGTCTTCTCAGGTTGTAGTTTGTTTTCTTTCTCTTTGGCAGCATAGATCTCATTGGGTGACCGAGTTGGCTGTTGAGTTTCTGATATATCTGTTTATCGCTCATCTCCACTAAATCATGAACCGACATTAACATGGAACAATACCTCCTTTTATGACATCTATTAAGAAATCTCTGTACCGTTGACAAATCGGACTCGCTAAAGGTAAAATTTAGTCACCAAGTTTGGACTCGCTGGCAGCATAAACTGAGAGACCGTACGTGACTTTTGGCAAGACTCAAGTTTTGAATAAGCAGCCAATTTCTTCCTGCGTACAGTCCACATAAGACTTCATAAGGTAAACGTAGGCCACCAGGTTCCTATAATGATAGGATACTTGAAAGTTAAACGTAGGTCACTAGGTTCCTATGTAAAGGATATCTATAAAATAACGTAGGCCACTAGGTTGCTGTATATAGGCCACAAGGTTCCTGTATATAGGATACCTATAAAGTTAACGTAGGCCACTATGTTTCCTATATACTAGATGCCTTTACAGTAAACGTAGACCAATAGGTTCCTATATAAGGGTTGTATCAAGTTAACATTTCAATCTCAGGTTCATAATTTTGCTGGTTCTTACTCGCAAATTTTTCTTTAATACAGATTTGAAGGATAAAAAGAAAGTTGTTCAGTTTGCTCACTTTGTTCCCAAGTTGTTGATAGATTAATAACTTTCACCACAAATCTTAATTATTTTAAGACCACTCCACCAGAATGGTTTCTGCGCGTAAACAAAAGTTGACTAAATCGGCGTCATATAACAAAAATTAATTATTTTTATGGAGTAAATGCCAGTAAATATAAAATGTCTTGCGCAAGCAAATGAGTTATATGATGCCCTTTTTATATCTGGTTGTCTGTGTCGAGTTAGCTAAAAAGAAGTTTGCCAGATATTAAGGTATTTTGGCGATATAGTTGAGTGGTTGTCATAGGAACACAACCACGACATCTGATTTTATTTGGAGGGCACGATACTGAGTTATCATTACTATTATTAATATCATTATAACATCATTATTATTATTTTAGTTTGGTCCGCGAATTTTTTGGTCAATAACCGGTAACCAAGCACCTGATGTATTCCTTGCTAATAGACAATTTCCACCTCCTGGGAGGTGAATAGCTTGTGCAGAGAAACACTGGCTAGTGTAAGTTCCCCGGTTAACGGTCGTGACAGATGAGGAAACCTTGGGAATGACTATTTTTCTTGGATGTTTTGTGACCGAGTCCCAGTTTGTCGGTGCCAGTACAAATGCTACTTTCAAACTCGGTGAGTATTGAATCTAAGAATATTTACCTCAGTAAATACTACTACTACTACTTCTAATAGTAATAATAATAGTAATAACAATAGTAATAATATTTTATTTTCTTACATTTGCAGATGTTCGCATAAACAATACATGCAGTCAAAAATCTTACAGTACAGTGTTTACAATCCTTGCAGACCTGCTCTACGCATGTCGGTGACTGACATTCTGCCACTATTCATCTCGATATCAGCGAACACTTTAATTATTATAGGCACCAAGACAAAAACTTAGGATATATACATTTTATAACGACGGCCTTGTGGCTTGATGGATATTTACAAAATTTGATCAAAGTAAAAGTTTGTGAGCTCAATTGAGTGCGTGTTTTCACTTGTTGGAGTTGCTTGCTGAGGTAATGGGAAAAGATCAATTTCTGACCTAATTAGAACATTGAATAAGGAAAAGGCAACACTATAAAAACAAAACTTCGGCTGTTCTAAGGTATTTAATTAAACAAGAAGGAATATTGACACATTTGATAGTTTTGCAATAAGAGGTTTGTTGGCTTTTTAAACACTACTTGCAGTTTTTCCTTTCGTACGTTTGTTTTCAACTGATTTTGAGTTCTTACGTTTATTTGCACTTTTTGAAAAACGCTTTCTTTCCAATCTTTGCTCCAACTTTTTCTGCATAGATTTGGAAGATCCTGAGATTCCCATTCTCCGGTAACCGCGATCCATTTCTTCAGCGGCAACTTCATCATTATCATCATCGACATCTTCCGAATACTCGCTGTAATTGCTGTTCCTGGAACGAAACCCTTCAAAATCATCATTTCCATCGTCATCATCATCGCCATCACCATAAGCATTCCCCGGAGAAGCCTCGTATTGATCTCCATCCGGGTACTCGCTCCAGTCGCCTTCATTGCGAAAGCGTCGATAGAAACCTCCGCGGTTGTGTCCTTGAAAGTAAGACCACGGCGAGATATTAAGGTGCGTGCGCGGATAAAACGATCGGCGCCTGAAGAAAGGGTACGGGAATCTCGGGTAGTTTGTCATTGTTGATAACGATCTCCAGCTTGGAAATTTGTTCATTGAAAGAAGTGTTTCGTAACTGAGTCCTGGGTTTACATACGGAGCCCTTCCCAAACCACCGAATGTCGAATACTGTTCCATAAATGAATTGTAGCGGATAGGGTCTGGATAACGTCTCAGATTAGGACTTACTGTCTGTCGGTTGTTCAGCATGGCCAATCGGCCCTGGATACTCTCCCTTTGTTCTGTGTCGAGCGCACCGAGGTTTTGCTGCTGATCGAGTTGGGCAGCGCCGTACACCAGCTCATCTGTTGCCATCTTGGACCCAAATCCCTGTCTGGTGTTGAGCTGGTTAACGCCGCTTAGCTTCTGCTGGTTGAGCCCATTCAGTTGTCCCAGACCCGTCACCGCTGGGTCAAACCTGTTGACAGTGTCAAAGGTCATTTTTTGATTTGAACTTGCCCGGGGAGGAGAGGGCGAGCGAATATTAGCCGATGATACTGATGGCAAATCCATCACGCTAGGAGGTAATATGGTTGGTTCGTATCTTGCTACGTCGATGCCGCTACCACTGATTTTTGTGGACTCACCACTGCGCGAGTAAGGCAAATGAACTCTGTTTCTGTTTTTCCTAAGCCCATTTACTTTCTTAAATTTGGTGTTTTTGTGTGTTTTCTTCATTAGGTGCAGTTTACCGAACATTTTTGTTGCATCCTCTTCGGATATCTTTATGTTTAGATCACCAGTCAGCAGCGACGGTAACTTTATTTGTTTTTCTTTGCTCTTTTTTTTAGTAAGAACTTTCTTGCTATCCTCCAGCCGTTGTAACTTGTCCAAAATATTTTCTATTACACGAACTTGTAATTCGAGTGTTTTTGTATCATTAGAAGGGTTGTTGGTTTGATTATAGTTGTTTGTAACATATTTGGTTTGATTTGAGTTGTTTGTAGTGTACTGTTCATATCGTTTTGCCAGCTTCGCTAATTTTACACCTGAAACTTTGAACTTTAACTTTCCAAGTATAGATGACTTTGTCGAAAACTGCTTTTTATGTTCCAGTCTCAGCACACTTTTCAGTAGCTGTTCCCTTAAACTGTTTCTCACTTTCCGTGTCTTTGTGTCCCTGATATTCTCCAAAACGTTTAAAGCTGACACACCAACCTTCTCGACGCTATTTTTCTTTTTCGAGTTGATGGTTAAAAATGCATTGGTCAGATTTGATAGAAGTTTCTCTCCACTCCAGTTGTTTACTCCAACGTTCCTTGGAGACCCAAGATGCGATGGTCTTTGACTCTTAGAAACAATTTCATGTTTCTTCCTTGAGCTGGTGTGCTGGGACAGTTTTACTCGACTTTCTTCAGCAGGATTCTCTGCATCACGCGCAATCGGTCCAACATGTGTGATGGAAGGTTGTGCAGCTTTCTTCTTCTCGTGAACAAAGGTCTTACCAACCATATCGGTTCTATTCTTCACTGCCTTGGGATTGATGCTGAGCTGTTCGCTGTGTAATGCTGTAATACGAAAGAAAATGAATGTCACGTATTTTCTTCAACGAGGGACAAAATATTTAGTACTTTTGGGTGGGAGCTGGAAGATTTTTTCTTGGGATCGTTTTTCTTACAGTTGTTACCGGTAGGTTTCTTTGTCGTCTATACGAACTTTTATTTGGAGTTCCTTTTCATGATACGATGTAAATTTTAAATCGAAGAGAATCATGGTAGTATATATTATTATATTTTCCGTCACAAAATTAACTTACAGATCAGCTTTCGAAAATACCTAAATACCGACATTGCCAACAATGAGTTTTCTGTTCAAATAAAGGTCGTCGTCGTGCGTATGATCTTCCAAGTATATGTATGTTATACGGACCGACCATAAGCCGGTAAATAACTTATTTATTTTTTCCTCCAAAGGACAAGCACATCAAGGGGTGAACCAGAGGCGAAGCAGCGCAGGGCGTTGCGAGAAATGCTGAAAAGTAAATAACGTGATGATGCAAAAGGAAAGGCTCGAAACCATATTCATTCTCATTTTATACTGATTTTCTAAATATATTTCAATTTCGCTGACATTGTCCCGCAATAACTCGATTCTTGCAAATATCCAATAAGCAAAAAATTTTACAGCAACAAGTCAAAATGTTACCGTGACCGTGCCGCTCACGAATACGCTAAGAACCAATCATAATTCAGTAATCCCTTTTTTAGGTGCTGTGACCACAGGGGAAAAATAAATAACGAATGGCTTAAACGTCCAAATACTTGAGCTCCGTTAGGGGGGCTGAAGATTTGGCAGGCTTCGATCTGGTGCTTGATGGTTTGAGTAGCACCACACAGACAGGACTCCGTGTCTACTGTGCCTATAGCGTAGAGGAAATGGTTGGTTTTCCCCATCAGTCACCAAATATTGGTGTAAATGTGCGAAGTTTTTCAAACAGTTTAAAAAGTTTTTTTACCTGAACATTTTGCAATGGAATTGAGATGCATGCATTTTCCTCTTACTAATTCGAAGCTTTGATCATGGACGCCACTCAACTGAACATAAAATTCAAGAAGTTTTCTAAGACTTCCAGGAACGTTTTGAACAAATTCAAATAACTTCTGCGCCACAAAATATATCCTTTAGTTTTTGGGACCATCTTTTGTATTGAAAATTGTTCAAAAAGTTCTTTTTTAATCTAGACAATGAAGCTGGAAAGTTTTACCCATTCAGAAATTTTCAAGGACCTCAAATAATTTTCAAAAAGGTTTTCCAGAACCTGGAATATATTTTAACCAACTGTGGGACTCAGTTCCAGGATTTTTAGGATAGTGGTAGCCCCTGCTTGATGATCAGTAATCCTTCCCAAAAGAAAATATTATTAACTCGAGAGGGTAATAGTCTTATTATATCGCAGTCAAGGTTCTTTGTTACGCACAAGCGATTTCATACCCTGCTGAAGTTGTATAAAGGATGGCACAGGTAACATGGCCAAGCAGTTTCAGCCGTGCTGGAGGAATAAAAGCAGCTTACAATATTTCAGAACTCTGCTGCAAGGTTCGTCTACCTCAGTTTTAAAAGGTTCAACTGTGTCATTCCTCTCTCTATCAATCTTGACTGGTCTCCCATGGAACAGAGAATTCACTCTAATAGTAGAAGTATCTTCACTACATATCAGGCTCTTCACGGCTATGCTCCTAAATACGTATGACTCCTCACACACTACATGCAGTACTGCCACAAAGTCTCCACTGAATATCAAAATTCCTCTACAAAACATCTTATCACTTACGAACCTCTGGTGCTTCTACTTTCTCGACCCCACACTCCTCCGCGATCCGCCGGCCCTGTGAAACTCTCCTCCATTCATGATAACTATACACTTACTCTTTCAAGAGCGGAATATATAACAATTGGTTCTTTCGTGTAACTTTTAGTAATGTATTGAATTTTAACATTATGGGTGGCCTTTGTTTCACTCTTTCTAATTTAATATTAATAGGTTCTTACAATCTTGATTTGTGTTTGTTTATCTACCTTTTTGAATTAATATCAATGCCAATGGCTCACGGAAAGCGCTAATGGAATACAACAAACAGTTAAAATGTCATATGTTTTTATTTTACTTATATCTGTGCAATACGCAAGACCTATTACATGACCCTTTGAAGTCTCGAATGTTTTGTGTCGTCTTGTCTCGCAATACTATCCGACTTGTTCTCTTCACCTTTTCGGAAAAAGGACGAAGCGACTCTAGCTACCAACAATATTTTATACTGTTCGCACGTATAGAATACAAGAACAAAACTTTCTGTGACATCTGTTCTAGAACTAACCTTTCGACAATATTTTAAAACGAATATCCACGTTGAATGAACAGTCACTGTATTACAAATGTAGCGCAGAGATTGTGAATATCTTAGCAAAGGCAATAAGAGGATGCGAAGGTCTTGCTCCAAACTTACCAGACGAGCGAAAACCGGGACAAGAGCACAAGGCAAGCACGATAAGACAATGAACTTTCATCAGGATTAAGATATCATGCCAGCTTTTCTTGTCAATCAGTTGTGCACATAAAAATCACGGGAGAACGATACACTTCAGTCCCGGCTATAAAGTGCCAATGGTGATGTTAACAGATATTGACCTTTCGCCCACGGGCAATCCTAACGACCTGCAATTCTTGCTGGTAAAATTTTTCGTGAAATTCTATTTTGTTGGTTTTCACGGCTAACCTTAATACAAACAGAACTCTTCTTACAAATTGCAACGTCTATCAAGGCCATACTACACTACAATGCACGACAGTACAAGTTTATCAGATTTCGCAACAGTTTTATTGCAATTCACGACGGGTGTCACAATTCACGAGTTTCTTGTCACTTCACTTCTAAAGTGGGCAGGTGTCTTCCCACTTGTTCCCCGCTTAAAGACGTGTTCATTCATTCCCATGTCTCTCGATAATATAGTGCGCAAAGAAACAGTAAAGACGTTGCTTTTCAAAATGCCAGAATGATAAACGGCTGGAAAAAACATTTTCAAATAGACTGATTACTACTGCACACTTTTGTGGCGCGTTAAAACATTACACAGAGAGTTCATATTCTCATATTCCCGTTACATTGACGGAGAATATAAAGCCCACTTCACAGCCGAAGTTTTATCCCAACGACAAGGACCCGGTTGTACGAAGAGTTGATAACTTTATCCAACCGATGAATCCCTAACCAGCGGAAAAAACCAACGCGTTCTCAAATTTTAAAAGATACCAACTTGAGCGCAGGGCCCTGTTATGCGAACAGTGGATTCCTTTGTCCAGCTGATAAAATTTCTATCCAATGGATAAAATTTGCTTTTTGTACAATTAAAATTAAGAAAGCACCAAGCACAGTGTTTGTAATTTATTTTGTCTCGAAAAAATTCTCTGCATATTTTACATTTCTAATACTGTATTCAGTTATGGTTTAAATACTAAGGAGAGTACAGGGCATATGAAAAATTACTGACGGTTATCCACTCAGCTACCCTTCAACATACAGTTATACATATGTATGAAAGCGTAACAAACAACTTGTATATCAAGTGCAAAATGTGCTCAAAATAAGTAATAGACAGTTCAGTGCTAAGCAAAAACCAAGAGGCTACTAGTACCCTTTCTTCAGGCTACAGTAATTAATTCTTTGTAATAGACCAATCATGAATATGCAACGCAAATATTTCAACTTGGGTAACGTCACATACACCGAGAGAATGCAATTCAAGAAACCTTACATATTCAAAACTTCCATTCTCTCAACCAAGGAATACGACAGCCCTGTTTGGTTATCTAAATTTGTTATGAACACCCTTCTATCGAGGAGGAAAATTGGAGATACAAGAAAGAGTGCCTGTGAACAGGGAGTTGGGCCAGCGTATCTCATGAAATTTGCCGTAGTTGTTTCTTCTGGGGCCGGTTATTCGAAAGCGGGTTAAATTTACCCAAGAGTTGGGCGAAACTTTAAACTCAATTCTGTTATCTAGAAACACGTCCCGTCTGTGTAAAGTATTGAAGTCTGATTGGCAGCACAAAGTTTAACTCATGTACAAATACATCATCTGTTCCTGAATCGACGTCTTCGCTGCGACTTTCGCAATTGTCAATTTAAACACACAATTTTGCTACAGTTGTATAACGGCCAGCCAGTATGTGCAATAGGGGGTAGGGGCTTGGATAATTAGGAATTGTTTTCTTTTCTAAAAAATTGAAAGTGCCTTCGCCTTGTCCTGGCAGTATGTAAACACTTATATCTTTATATCACGGCAATAAAATTTGCTACTACTGCTACTACCAAATTACTGTCTCCGGTGATTGTTATCAAGTTACCGGGATGGTTCTATACAAACACGAAAGTAGGTCTGTTTCTGGGCAACTGCGACAGCCGCTTCGATATCACAAAGAGGGAAGGTTTCTTCACTGACAAGTTCACTGTAGGGGTACTTATCAAACGTTGAGGCAAGGAACTCTACAGCTTTGTCCAAATGTCCTGGCCCATAGTTGTGAACACCTAAACACGAAAAGTTAAAATATTGCTGTCTCCATGGTTGACTTTGTAAACAATTGAAATGCACTAACAAAAATATTTATTTGCTCAAACTACAACTAAAAACCACTGTATATCACTGCTCATCATATATGTATCTCTTCATCTGGAATTGGGTTGAACTAGTGCTTTACAACTGTAGCTGTCATTAAGGTTGATAAAGGGCTCTGAACTGCAAACATGGTTAGAAGTTGAAAATTACTGATATTGTGTAATTATGACAATGTAGCTGTCATGTTGTGGTGTGGTATGACTTGGTACGGTATGGTATGGTATAGAATGGTGTAGTGTGGCATGGTATGATATGGCGTTGTGTAACTTGCGGTATGGTATGGTGTAGTGTGGCATGGTATGATATGGCGTTGTGTAACTTGCGGTATGGTATGGTATGCCTGTGATATAGAATGGTAAAGTGTGGTACGGTATGCCTATGATATAGAATAGTGTAGGGTGATTTGGTATAGGGACCAAATAATTAACGTTTTGAATGATACGCTTTGCTACTCCCGAAGACACCCAGCATAGACTGTCCAACCTACGGGCTATTAAACTGAAATTATTCGGTACAACTTTTAATGATAGGAGAAACTGTAACGAGCGCCGAAGGTGCGAGGCGCTAGGGGGGTAACGCAATTTCCAGCATTCTCAGGCCGATAGCTGTGTCAAAAGGTTCCTAAATTTGATTATTTTCTTCTTACCTTTGCAAAAAAGAGCGTTGTCATCTGCTATAGTTTCAAAATTGATAATTATTGTCACACCCCTTTTGATGCTTGCAAAATACGATACTAGTTTCTTTCGAAGGACCAAAAGGTCCACATTGATCCAAATCATGATTGCAACTCGGAACTCACCTGGATGCGGACAAATTCTATTATAACTTTAAAAAACATATTTCTCTGCCAGTTGGCTTGTGAGAGCGGTGCAACATTGTTGAGTTGGAGACAGTGGGTTTCCTAACTGCCGTGTTATTTGTAGGGGAAAAATAAAACGTATTGTGCAAATTAAAACAACAGTCGGTGTTCGGAAGATTGTTAAGGATGGACTGTCAAAAACACGCGTTGGAGCACAGCGTTACTGAACTGTTTGGATGGATGAACCCAATCATTTCGTAGTCAATGAGTCTCGGCAGATAAATAAAAAACACGAAGCGATCAACAGCAAAAAAGAACACTGAACAACTGTGATAAATCACCTTTGACTTTTTTTCATTAATTCACGTTTTCAGCGGAACAAGTTCTTTCCAGGCCCGTGGGGGGGGGGGGGGGATCGCACTCAACGCACCACCCTGCCTACGCACCTGGTATGGCATCACGTGGTGTGGTGTGGTGTGGTGTAGCGTGGCATGGTATGATATGGCGTTGTGTATTGTGGTATGGTATGGTATGCCTATGGTAAAGAATGGTGTAGTGTGGTGTGGTATGGTATGGTATTACGTGGTGTGGTGTAGTGCGGTGTAGTGTAGTGTGGTGTGGTGTAGCGTGGCATGGTATGATATGGCGTTGTGTAATGTGGTATGGTATGCCTATGGTACAGAATGGTGTAGCGTGGTGTGGTATGGTATGGTATTACGTGGTGTAGTGTGGTGTAGTGTACTGTGGTGTGGTGTAGCGTGGCATGGTATGATATGGCGTTGTGTAATGTGGTATGGTATGGTATGCCTATGGTATAGAATGGTGTAGTGTGGTGCAGTATGGTATGGTATTACGTGGTGTGGTGTAAGGCTGTGTAGTGTAGCTTGGTTAGTTTGGTGCGCTGTGGATTGGCATGGTTTAGTACAGCCCCACTCCTATATTGTCTACCTTTTACGGTGAGACACTTGCGAATAATCTGCTCCCCAGTCAGGTTGAGGTGGGTGTCTGCGTGTACCATACCAACAAACACGTACACTCCTCCGGGCCGTAGCAATTTGATCCCTTCAGAAACTACGCTTGACGTACCAGCTGTCTGAGTACAGCAACGTGAAACACGTCAAACACGGTTAGGAAACAGGTAGGACTCGCTTACAGCTGAGTAAAGCAACGTAAAACACATCAAACACGGTTAGGAAACAGGTAGGACTCGTTTACAGCTGAGTAAAGCAACGTAAAACACATCAAACACGGTTAGGAAACAGGTAGGACTC
>JAOBRG010122771.1:0-17653 GCA_027574985.1 Umimayanthus nakama | reverse complement strand
GCTACTTGTATAAGTTTGACTTTATACAAACCTACCCATGACATAAAACTCAGAATCCCCTCGCCCTTCCCCTTACATAGAATGAACATGTCAGCAAATAATATCAGTCTGTCTGTCTGTCTGTCTGTTTGTCTGTCTGTCTGTTTGTCTGTCTGTTTGTGTCTCTCCCTCGGTCTTCTTTTTCTGCCTCTGTCTGTTTTCTCTCAACTCGTTTAAGTGTTTTAAAGTACCTACAATGAATTACCGTTTGTTGGATTAATACCCACGTATTTCTTCTGGTTCGAGGTGCTCAAAATAACTCTGTCTGCCTGTCTGTTTGTCTACCATTTCTTAAATAATTGTAGTAGTGTATTGTCACACCGCTGAAGTTTGATATTCCAAATTACAGCTGGACTCGGCAAGTGTTGCTCGCAGGAGGCGTGCGGTAGACTCAAGTAACTCCACTAAAGTTGCGCCGGAGCCTGGTAAGGCCCTAATCAGTAGATCTTGAGCCTAATTAGGCTCCCATTTATTGGCTCTACTGCTTGTTTCGTTAAAAAGTTCTTTTGTTAAAAAATGTGATGGCTGTTTTTTCAAAACATACCAAAATATTATAAGTTTCAGTGACGAAATCAAATCGTTGGTTTGTTAATGGTTTTCTGTTTATTATAAGTTACAACGCAGCACAACAAAACTTAGCACCAGTGAAGCACAACAAAAACAACACAATCTATTACAACAAAATTTATCGCAACATAACCTAACATACTATAGCATAACATAGCATAACATTACATTACACTACATCACATCACAGAATACAACACAACATTACATAATATAGCATTACATAACACAACATATAATTGAAGGGCAAACCAGTTAGGTTATGCCGCTGAGCACTGTACATGATAACTTAAATGCGGTAAGTATTTGGAACATAACATAATGCAGTATAACACAGCACAACAATACGAAACAGTGTAAAGCAATGTAATACAGCATAATGTGATATGATCAGGTGATATGATATGATATTTTAAGTTGCGTTATAACATAAAAAGCACAAAATAACACAGCGCAACACAAGCAGTAACTCTATGCTCCGTCAGCCGGGCTACTGAACAAACAATAAAAGCACAACACAAGTTGGATGCAATGCGACGTAATACATACCTCTTGTTAGCCGAGTGAGAGGTCTACACGGCGAATTTTTTCCTTCCTTTCATGGCCCAAGCGTGAAGTGCGCGGGCCACGAAAACAAGGAAGGAAAAAACGAGGATCCATAACTTGCCACACGGGCTGAGCAATTGAAGCTAATAAGATGTTTATTATGTGACCGCCTAATTGTAGCCATACGTATGGTATGTTTTCCAGACAATCCTGCAGTGCAACTAGTTGTTGTGGAAATAGGAGACAAGAATGATAATCCTCCACGTTTTACCAAGCAGGAGTACACTGGGGGTAAGTGAAACGCATCGCAAGAAAAGCAACTTGTTTTAGCTTTAACTAAATAATCTTGTTTAAATCAAGTATTCAACTGTTCGAGTTAATTGTTCATGGGTCCGTTCAGTAATAAGACAGACTGCATGCCAGTCGAATGAATTGTGTCGAAAGCGGAAGGGGGTGCCCATTTTGGTCCCCCTGCCCCCTCAATTATTCTTGTACCTATTTTTTCTCTAAGGCTTCCTGGGTTAACTTTGGAAAAATGTGACAGTAAAACAAATTAGTAACTAAATGTTTTCTACCTCCACTTTGTGTTGTCATCTCTACCTGTTTATTCGAGTCTATTAATTATTATGGTCATCATGAAAATGACAAACCTTACATCTGATATGTTATCTTGCGGGTTTCAGGCGTATCTGAAGATGCTAAGTATGGATCCAATGTTGTGCGGGTTACGGTACGTATACACCACAATGATTTCATTTATTGAGTGCAATTTCCAAGTCTGAAACAAACCACAAAAGATAATATAGTTAAAATATTATGTTTTTTTCAGCAAGTTCCGTCAAAAACTTTCCGAAGTTAAAAATAGGCAAACTTAGGTTTATCTCAACCAGCCCAAGGCAGCATTCGTGTAGTTCTCCGCTAGTTGTTTTCTCAGTAATTGAAAGATCACGTTGTCTTTAGAGCGGGAAAAAATAACCCATAAACTGGTGGTAAACCGTGTGTTTTATTCATCATCATTAAGCCTTCGACAATGATGCAGAAAACACAAAAAAACCCTCATCGTTTTAATACTCACTAATCACTTGAAGGTCTTTTTATTTTGTAGGATAGGTCTTTTTTTTAGCATTACTAATAATTTTAATAAAAATATTCAGCGAACCGTCAAGCCTTGCTTTTTGCTATTACTGTTAGCTGAGTAACAAATTAAAACTCTTGGTATTTTGTGGTTCTGTTTATCAACAAATGATACTGAATAGGTGCTAATATTGCTGTTGTTGCTTCACCTTTAGAAGAAGTAACTCGGGGCGGGTGGGGGGAGGGGGGGGGGTCTTTTTTTCACAGCTTCCAACGTAGACTTTCAATACGCGTACGGCTTTTGTGACCAATCATCTACATCCTAGAACACATTAGTAATGTTGCTTGTTTCCTCAAATAGGCCGTCGACACTGATGCAGGAAACAACAGTCTCATTGCTTATTCACTTATCAACGGCAGTGGCTTCAACGTTGATAAAGAATCCGGGTGGATAACGGCTAAAGACTCCTACGCTGGCAAGTCTGGGACAGAATATTTCCTGTTCATCTTGGCACAAGATAACTTCGGTGCTGTACCTGCGTATAATGATACTACCAAAGTGAAGGTATAGAGACACTGTAGTGATGATAAAAGCTACTATAGGTATATTTGTTACCGCAAATTGTTGTTTTATTCGAGACCTATAAAAGTAGTGTGTGCGAGTCTGGCACAGTTGGTAAGACCTCTGTATGACAAACAAAATGTCCTGGGTTTAACCCTTAACCTTGTCGATAATAGCTCTACTTCTTCAACAAACTTTAAATATAAAAGTAAGTAAAATTGTACGATATAACTATGCATTAATAAGGACTATATGAGTAAGAGAATGTGAATGAACTTGTCGATTACGCTAAGGAACTCTAAATGCACACCGAGTCTGTTTTTTAAATCCTTAGATGTTATATTGAATTTACAGTTGTAGCGTCTAATAAAACTGTATTTTATGCTTAGATTTACGTGTTAACTGACAACAAACGCGTTATGCTGATATCTGGAGTCAACGACGTCGACCTTGTCAGGAATAACAAAGAAGAGTTTGCCAGGTGAGAATATGAAAGAACGATAGCATAGTTGAACCTCTCATAACGGATATCTGTCCGCGCTCTTTTACGAACACTTCGACTTAGCCCCATAAAGCATGTCCCAGGATTATTTGACTGTGTAAGAGATTACACCAATGTCAAACAAGTTTTTAACCGGCTTCATGGGCTAACTTTTCTGTAATTTTCCTTGAGTTAGCTTGAATTCGTTTTTGCTACCATCTTGCTTGCCAGCTGCTGAACTGCAAAAGGGTTTATGTTATTTGACCTTAAAAATGCTTAATTTTGACACTTTTATTGCGAGAACCTAGCATCGTGTCTTCGGGTACTAAATTCCAAATTAGTAGAATGGTTCAATCGTATTTGTGTAAATTCCGTTTGTACGTTAGCTTATTAGCTCCATTTGAATACGATGTTACAATTACTGCAAGTTGTCCACGGGAGTCTTGCGAAGCGTCGCGCGATTTGCAACTGTTCCAGAAAGGAGAACTAGGTTCAGCAATTTACAAAAAAAATCTGAACAACTTGTTTGAGTCGCCAACGTTTTGGTCATTGCAGTTTGTATGAACCTTTTTGCAGCAAGTCTTGCAAAGAGTAGTATATCAAAACTCTTGTGCTGAAAGATGACAACTTCTGAAATTAACTCAAATCATTTCAAGCTGTTTGAAAAAAACTTGTCGACCAGCAATAAAAATATAATAATAATGAAAAAGTTTTGTTTAGCGCATATAGCAAACGTTCTATGCGCTTTACACCTAATTGACACTAATTTAATGAAATTAAAAATAAAAGAAATATTGACTATAATCTAAAAATGCACGTAAAACTATGTATAGCTAATAATTTAGTATGAAATTAAGTATAAGACTGTTCATACAGGTAAGTTTTCAGTTTGGATTTAAAGCAGTTGACAGACGAGGCAGAATTGATGCTTTTAGGAAGACTTCCAAAGGCAGGGTGACGGTAACAATCTTGCAGCGGGTCACGAGACACCATTGCGAGTCTTGCTTCATCAAAAAACTGCCTTGAGTAAATTAAACCGTTGACTGTTACTTCTAATTCTGTCTCTTAATCAGGGTTTTATCCAAAGTAACTGGATACACTGTGAACATCGATGACGTCAACTACCACAAACTGGAAAATGGGGAATATGACAAAACCAAAGTGGATGTACTTTTCCATGCTGTAGATCCTAAAACAAATAAACTCGTGGACAAGGACACAGTTATAAGGTTAGTGGCAATGTGTCAGCAAATCCTCTGATTTTATTATGTTCCATGTATTTGTCTATTTATTTTTACATTTCTTTATTTAATAGAAAATTAATGGAGTTGTATTCATTGCCTGAAGTTTTAGAAGACCGTACGCGATAAATTACCCACTGTAGCTGCTTCGTCTGATAGGGCACCAATATTTACATGCTTGGTCTGTCTTGGAACAAAATCGATAGTTTTGTCGCTGAACAATTTCTTTTCTGTTCTTACATGAAACAACACAGACAACAATTAAACTCATACATATACTCTTGATGGTGTTTTCTGGGTGACGTGTTTTATGCGTATCCATTCTCATCCTCACAGCATGATAGATAAAAACTATCACACAGAAGACAAGTTTTTTACAGCCTGGAAGATATACGAAGTAAAGGTAGGAACACCATTCTTTCTATCAATAATTGATTTGTCCCTATTTTTCTTAAATGTTCCCGGAATTTGACGTGTTTCATTTGATTTCAAACTAGAATTTTCGAACGCTCTGTTAGATGGAAAGCAATCTATAAATAATAATTTTCAATATTCTCTGTCACAAGAAACCTCCACCCACCATCTTTACACAAAATCAATTTTAAACCAAAAAAACATGCGTTGAAAATCCTTGAGGTCTGAGCGCATATGCTGCGGAACACCGGTTTGACGATATGCGAAGGGAGCAGTAAAATCGTGTCGTTAAATTTTGGGAAGAGCTCAGAAGTCTCTGCGAGTTTCCAAAAACTTCGGAAACTCTTCAAGCCCGTCTTTGAGGAGCTTAAACAGTTTCTGAAACGTTTGGAAAAATGACTTTTTAAAAATTTTCTGAAAAATTTCCCAAATCTTCGGAATGGTTCGGAAATCTTCCGAAATGTGCGGAAATTTCCGAAGCGGTTCACGGGTTTTTTTCAGATTTTTTAATTATTTATAAAAATTTCGGAGAATCTTTAGAAATCTTCAAAAGCGTTCGGAAATCTTCGTAAAATTTCCGAACGTGATGGTGAACGTTCGTAATGGCTCGTAAGAGTTGAAGGGTTTCGGAGCTGGCTTTAGAGAAGTATAACGGGAAAGGAAAGCGAAACACTACCCGTTGCATACCGCAGAGAATGGAACGGCAATCCTGACCTCTATTTTCAAGGCATCGAATTTACTTTTTTTTTCTGTTGAAGAAATTTATCTTTTAATTTCTAACAGTAAAATGTAACGTATTGTGTAGGAGCCAGTGAGCAATTAGAAAAAGCGCCTATAAATAGCGCTTAATGTTATCATTATTGTTTATATTATTGTTATTATTTTGTTATTGTTATTGTTTTTGTTGTTTATGTTAATAATACTGCAATTCTCCATCAATTGCAGCCTAAAGTACCAAACAAGCAAGCAGAAGAATTTAACATAACACTAGCGATTCTCATTGGCCTTGCTGTCCTTCTATTGCTCGTCATTTTCATATTCTGCTGCGTTATTTGGAAACTACGTAGAAGGTAAGAACCCCTGTATGATCTTGATTTGCTCTGGGAAGGGTTTCTATCCTTCCTAAAAACAACATGTGTTACACAATGCTTTGCCAGCGGAAGCACGTGCAAATATGAACTTATCAGGTAAACTGCAACTATGTATAACAAACTTTCATAATCCAGGCCTAGTTTAAAAACGCATGGCACGTTAGAAATGCTGCAATCTGCACCACTCTACTCAGTAGTATTTACAAAATTGTCACAATCAGTAAAACACTGTTCTTCCAGAAGTACAAAACCACACTGTTAAAATTACAAAAATCATGCATTTTATATGTAGAAGTCATGTGAAACTACAAAGGTATGCTAGAATCGAACAAAAAAAAAACTACAACAACAGTGCTTATTTATTTAACAAAGTCGTTTGTAGTTACAAAATATGCTAGAAAGAAATACTCTATTTGAAACTGATGTTTGAAATTATACATACAAATGTTTAAAAAAATCTTATTGTTAAATTCTCTACGTTATCTTAGACATTACAATGCAACGGTGAGTATCATTAATAAAATCAAGATATCAGTATAAATCAAAGTCTGCCAGCTTATACCTTTTCTGCTGGAAATACTCAAGATTGCTCAGCCTCGAGTTTGAAGAACAGATCGAGTTTTGCGAAACGGATCTTACAGTTTAGAAGAAGCGTTTGTATTAAAAACTTGTTTTTGGGACTTCTTTGTCATTATTATGAAATAGGGGAGGGTAACTTAGCTTGAGAACTCACAGAAACTACTCCTTGAACGACTTGTAATTACCCATGAGGCAGTGGGGCATCGGAGGGTGACGTTTCGACAAAGCCAAAGCAAACTGCATGCATGGGTATCAGCGCGGTGGGGCACAATTTTCTTTTTGTAATACCTTGCATGCAAAGTGCTTCGGGGAAAACTCATATCAGGAACTTGCTTATGCCCTGAAGGAAAAAGTTATAGGTTCGTATAAGTCAAGAAGCTGTTTTGGTGTAAACTTGAAGTGCACTTTACGTGGTTGAAAGTTATTTTAAAATAAGGTTATAATAACGCAAGGAAGAGTTGACTTATCTTTATATAATTATACACACCCTTTTACTTTTTTTATAAGAACATCTAGTTTTGGGCTGAGACTATATGTTCTTAACTCTTCGTCTTTCCTCATGCAACCTCGGGCACATTTCTTACCTTGTTCTTAGATTTTAGGCGTTTTCCGCCTCGAGTTCTTATAAAAATAAAATTTGCTATTTTTATTTCAAAAAGCGTATTTTCCTGGTTGTCATTTTTCTCGCTCACTAGGCTCAGTTACTAAACTGAAGTACGTGTCACCTAAAATAAGTAAAAAGCTTATTTGTTTGGTGACACATGAAAGACAAAACGAGCAGACCTACAACGAAAAAACACCCTTGGGACAAGACTAGAATTAATTTTGTATTTTCAGCGGTCTGCCGTGTTTGTCCTAACAAGGTTACTGAAAGGATCTGATCAGAAAAACTATATGAGAAAATATAATCCTAATCTTTCAGAGTTAATAAGACTAAATACGTTGGAATTTTGCTGAAGACACCGTACAGTATTGTCTTTACACAGCAATGTTTTGGATCTAACTGAGTTAAATGAACAACACGGTGTATAATGTGTATAATATTTGAAAGTATTATCATTTACATATGTTTTATTTATTTTTATATTCAACTTTGTTCTATTTTGTTTATTATCTCATACTTTGATTTCTATTAATAAGCTTTAACATGGTGTAACAACTACAAATACACGTTGTATTAAACTTAGAAGATTAATTACAAAACTGATTAACAATTTGTTGCAGGCGATTACTGCACTGAACAGCTAAAAGCCAATTTCAGTAACCACTGATACATAACTAAAAATCTAGAAAAAAAATATCTTGAAACAACTATCTAGAATTAACAGAAGATTTAGCGAGACAGAGTTTTGCACTTGGATCATTGAGAATGACTGCTACATTTTCGGGTGCGAAAATCTTCGGGGTAGCAGTTGGGCAGGCAGTGTACTGCAGTACAGTTTTTCCATAAGAACGTCTGTAATTGTTGTAATGAGTGTGAGTGTTCTTATTTATTTTGAAAATTTCAGCCTTCAGTTCTCTTAAAACCTTCTTATCCCCTAAATTGGAAACGTACTTAACTTTTTTATTTTCTGTTCGCACACGCCAACCCTGCCAAAGTGAAAGACACACAAGATTCACTAGTTGCACTTGATTGTGTGCACGCTTCCCTTTTTTTATAAGAACAATTTTAAAAGAACAACGATGCTCAAATTTGTCCAAAAATTTTGAAACAACGTAGGAACAATCCCACGCTGGGATTCGGAATCATAATTGCTTTTCTCAATAAAATTCAATAATATTTTCCATAAAACTAGACTGTATCGAGCGTTGAAATACTCTAAATGTCAAGATCAATCCAATTTCAATTGCTATTTATTTGGATTGATGATCGCAAGTTTGGTACATTTGCGATGCTTTAGGAGTTATTTCTTACTATTGCTGTGACCTATGAGTACTTTTAAAAATAGGAACAGCTTAAGAACAATGGACGCTGAAATCTCCTAAAATGTTAAGAACAATGAGGCTCGACCAAAATTTGCTGGTTCTTATATAAAAAAGCGTGTATCGACATTCAAAGTGACCCGTCAGACGTTGTTCCGAAACGAACATAAAATTGCTTTTCAAAAATTAACAACATATCTTCTTAAACTGAACATACAGTCACTGTATTTGTCCTCTACGTATCTTCAACCTCGAGTTTGTTTTTAGCGTGTTCCTATAGCTATATTTTGCATTTGATTTTTTCCACCTCAGCCTTCTTATAAAAAGCTTCTAACAAAACAATAGAATGATAGGCATCGATCTAAAACTTTGAAGACTGTTCCAGATTGAGGAACAATCAATGGAGAGTCGAAGTTTTGCTTTTATGGCTTCGCATAAAAACATAGTAAACACTTTATGTAGCTTGCCAGTGTTCAACACAATATACATTTATATCTATCGCCACACCATTTAATTTTGTCCTTTTTTTGAATAACCGAAAGCGACGCGGACAGCGTTTCAATCAAAAGCTCGTTATATACGGATCTAACAATTAACTCTGTACTTCTTCAGTCTGTAAATACTCAATCATCCACAAAAATGAAATATCCGTCGCAGATGTGCCAAATTATAGCTTTTTATTGAGGTCGATCCCCTCTGACAGCAGCAAGATATGTAATTTAATGATGAAAGGGGCTTTTGTTAGGGATAAATTCACATGTGTTTTGGCAAAATTCTTACAAACTTTCAGAGCTCTATGGTGCTACAAAATACAAAAGAAATTTGGCAAAGTACATGTGACTTAACCCTTGATATCACGAGTCATCGTTTGATTCAACTTCAGTATAAGCAGGGATAAACTACGAACAAATCTTTATAAAAAAGTTCCAGTTTTAGTGTAGTTGAGAGTTTGATACATGCATTGCACAATTAACCCGTTATGTAAAATAAAAATATATGAAAAAAGGAAAAACTAACCAAAAAGATGTTGATCAGCACCGAATTAACTATATATAGATCTAATCAGTCTGGTGGGTTGCCCTTTTAAAAATGTTTACACTCCACTACTCTTTCATAACCATAACAATGAACAAAACAGCAAAAACACTCCAGGTAGGGGAACAACTTGAAAACTATACTCCTTTGGCCCCTATGCACCCATACTAAGTTTTCTAAGCCTATCTTTCTCTATTTTATCGACTTAGATATGTATAAAGATGAATTTCTGTTGGTAGTACTGAATAAAGAAGCAAATTCGACTGGCAGTGAAGATTTTAATGGGCACATACCAGAAGTTTTACCGTTGGTAGCAAAAGGATTCAAAGCAAAATTAATGATACACATGGGAAATGTGAAGTACACCAAGCTTCACATTATAAAACAATTTAATTCTTTCTTATTTTCAATGGAGGGGAAAAAAAGGCATTTTTGATGCGTACAATAGTTTACACTGATCTGAAACCTCTCCATCACACCCCCCGACATTTTTTCACTTGAGAAAACGTTGAGAGTTGTGAACTTACCCTTTAATTCTCAGTGGTTCTAATAGAAATGGAGACTGACTGAGCCGCTGTTACTAAGGAACTTTTTAAAAAACTGTATCCACTGCATGGCATTAGCTAAAAGTGATTACCATAACTCCGACTGGAAATGATCGTAAATTTTTTAAAATTAAGTTATATTAAAAATAAACGTATTCGCTAATAAGGAAGTTCAAAAAGGTATACATTTTCCGGATGGTTTATCGCAATCTTTTTTCCTTAGATATAAGAAACGCCATGCGTGGATAACATCGGAACTCTTGTTGTACGTATTTTCTTGTTAGTTTCTACGCCTTGTTTAGTTATTTATCGAACCATTTTCCAATTTAGCAAAGTTAATTGTGTTGGGCTTCAAGGCTTGTGAGATTCCTTTTCATTTCACATTTATATGTGAATGTGCAGAATTATTTAAAATATGTGTATAATATCGAAAAACGTAGATAAAGCAGACAACATAAACTTAGCTTTAAAGTGAAAAATGTTTTTTAAAAGTCTTTATTTTAATAGAATAAGACATATACACTAAAATATCAAGTCAGTAACTGCTATCTAAGAAACTGTATGAAAAGGCCATATTTTTATGAAATCAAATCAAATGAGAAAAGAAAAGTTAACTTGTGTTGCACTGATATTTGAGGCAGAATTGAACTTGGTACGGAAAATAATTAAAAACTCTTAAAAAAACAACTATTATGTATCTGATTAAAGTAATGAGTTAATCTTTAGAACAGGAACCATCCGCTATGGGGTAGTTGATCCAAGATAGTTAAAAAGAAAATAGAGAGAAAGCTGTTAACGCTAGCTCGTACAGCATGACTTTTAGGCTCCGTCCACACGTATCCGGATACTATTTAATCCGCAACCTTTTTTGCGGGTTTGAAAACTTGCCCGTCCACACTTATCCAGATTCACTCTAGTATCCAAGACAAGGTCGAATTTGTTGACAAACTCCTTGTTTTGTACGCTGCTCCATACTTTTTCTTTCTTTCGTCGTTTCTTCTGCTTTAAATACTTAAATTCGACTTACGCGTAAAATATTAGGATAAATAAACTGACCAGCTAACCACAATGCTCCACTTTCCACAAAATCAAATTAATTAGCAGAATTTATTAAAAAATAAGTTACAAGAGATTTTTGTAGAGTCTAAAGCTTAAATACCCATGAAGAGTTGGGAAATATTATTAAAAAACACAATACTCAAAACTTCGAAAACACCCTTTCATTCCACGGTTACGATGGCAACAGCACACGTCATGTGTTAGTAAATTGCATGTCGAGAGATTCCTCATAAAATTTTAGGAAAAGTCATGAAGCTTCATCAATATTTTCCAAACCGTGTAGAAGTTATGGCCAAAACACTCCTTGGGGGGTTAATTCAACCCCCACAGGCTAGATAGAGTTAACGAGAAGTCACGAAACAACAGAATAGATTAACAACAAACTACATTGACTTCACGAGGAAAGCAACTAGCTGGCCGCCTTTCCATTGCCTTCTTCAAAATACAGAACGTGGTCATGAAAAGCTTACTTTTCTTTTCTGAGACTCGTGAACAACAAAGCTTGAAAATTCTTAATCTGCGTGCGATTTCAAAATTAAAGTTCCGATGTTTTCATCTTCACAGAGCTTCATGCAAAACTTTTAAAATAGAAACGGACAGGTAATACAAACAAGAAAAAGAAAAAAATGGGAATTTAAAATTCAAGAAACTGTCTTTGTTGACGTTCGCTTGATGTCCCTTTTTCATCCTTGGATGAGCGCAAAGTTGTTTTGAAAGTGTTTCACTTAGGTACAAACTAACTATTTTTTCCCTTTCAGGCAAGAGCGCAAACTGCGGGCGGCGACAGCGGCAAGCTATGGAAGTGAGTACATCCACTACACCCCACCACCCCCACCCCCTTTGCTCCTCTCCCTCTAGCTTCACTCTCTCTTTCACCCTCCTAAAGTCAGTTCCTTTGCATGTGTTATTTTCTTAATTATCAACCTAATCTGTTATTTGTTATACTATTTATTTGTTTTGCTCTTCGGATTCTTTTTCAGCTAGAAATTCTTCTAATGGCCAATCTAGAACTAAATTCTCTTTAGCAAGCACTTCTTTTTTCACCTTGGTTCTCCTTTACCAAATCGCGGATATTTTTTCATCTAAACACTATTGTAACGCCAGATCAAAGATTAGTCAGTAAGTAACCATTGAACAGAAGGTGCTTCTAGAGAATCCGTTTCATGATAAGACCACGCTAGTTTTGATACTTGTTTAACAAACTTCACTGGAATGCTAAGCAGAAAAAAAGTTTTACAGCGAAAGAAAACTGAGGTTTAAATAATGTGTTCTTGCTTCAAAGATAACCTTACTTGAGTTTAGCTCGAGTAAGGTTGTTTCAAACTTCAAATATGGGACCGACTGTTCGTTATCATCGGGGTTTGACAAAGAAGATAAAAACACATTGATAATAAACGCAGGATCGAGCCAAGCGCAAAAAAAAAATGTACGCCGAATGTGTAAGAAAATAGAAAAAATAGTATAGATTGACCAAGAGAAGTAACATGCAAGTTAATCCTTTTTCAACCCCTAACCTCCTCCCTTCACACTTGCCTATAAGTTTTTCCTTTTAAAATACTCCAGTAACGTTTCATGCGAATATAGAAAAAGCTCCATTTTATCAGTTGTAACTTTATGCCAAGCTTATCTCAAACTGTGAGAAAATAGAAAAAATAGTATAGATTGACCAAGAGAAGTAACATGCAAGTTAATCCTTTTTCAACCCCTAACCTCCTCCCTTCACACTTGCCTATAAGTTTTTCCTTTTAAAATACTCCAGTAACGTTTCATGCGAATATAGAAAAAGCTCCATTTTATCAGTTGTAACTTTATGCCAAGCTTATCTCAAACTAGTTAAAGGACTCTTTTATTTTAGTAACAGCTTTTTCTTGTACCGTTGTTGACCAGAAATCTAACCGGTAGAACGTGGAATAAAATTGCAATTTTACTGCAGGTGGACCTTCACAGCCAACCGCGATGGCGAACTTACCGACAACAAATCTGCACATAGCTGAGGGGTATGTTTCTGTGACCAGAAATGATTAACAATGATGGTGATGATAATAATAATAATAGAAATAATAGTAGTAGTAATAATAATAATATATTAAAAATAATAATAACAATAATAATAATAGCAATAACAACAACAACAACAATAGTAATACTACTAGTACTATCACTACTACTACTACTAATAATAACAACAATAACAATAGTTATAATAATGATTTTAATAATAACATTTATAATAATAATAACAATAGTAATAATAATAACATTAATAACAATTAATTTGATAATAATAATGATAGCAATAAAAGTGATTATGATAGCGACTTTCAAAGGTTATAACGATAGTAATGGCATTGATTACAACATTTATTGTAATAAAAACTAAAAGAATAAAAATATTGATAATGGAACGACTGATAAAACAAAAATGATGATAATGATGAAAGTGTAAATTTGAATCCGGATTTTGTTATTTCAGTAAGAAAACCAAACGGCGTTAAACGTCGAAAGGAAAGTTCAGTGTAATAGTTAAAAAAATAAATAACTGAAACTCTGTCAATGATAACCGGTCTAGCTTTCGATTCAACAATGATCGACTTCCAGATTTGTCCGTTTCTCTTCTGCCGAAAAGAAATGGTTCTGGCTATTTAAACGGGAAAGGTTCAAGGCACGAGGGTAAATTTTTCCTACCACAACTCTCCAAATTCCGGCGCTTTTAATTTTTACTGACCGAAGCGGGAGAGCTGAACAGCTCTGATTCGTGATCAGGGCCATTCTGGCAAGAACCAGTAGTGATGAAGTTAAGTCGATACAGTTAAGACTCACTACAAATCATCAGCTGATCCGGCAAACTGCTGCCTTCAGTCACTTCTTATAGGATGAAAGATGACTTCAAGCTTGCTTACTGACAATGTTCCCTTTGCTCTTTGTAGCTCCAATCCCATCTGGGTGGATCCCTACCATAACTGGGGAATGACGTCAGATGACGACGTGGAAACAGAGTAAGTTTATACTTTAAAATGGGCTAGTTTCAGCACTCAATTAATCTTTGCGAACGAAAATTGCTTGTTGTAAATGAATAAGAGACTTTGGTTAAATAAAACGTTTCAGCAATTGTAAAACTAAAAGAAATTACTGTTCGGCTTACTTGCCAACGCAGAATAAACAGGGTTTTTTTTTCAAAACTGGTCGTCCGGTGTTTATCCAACCTACTTTAGCTTGCTTAAGGTGTACTTAAGGACCGCTCATGACTTTCTGTCACAGGGGGGAGGGGAGGAGCTCTGCAAGATTCCCAAGCAGTCTGAAAATAAATGAAAATAAATGTAAACCC
Organism: Umimayanthus nakama; assembly: GCA_027574985.1. Lineage (NCBI taxonomy): Eukaryota > Metazoa > Cnidaria > Anthozoa > Zoantharia > Parazoanthidae > Umimayanthus > Umimayanthus nakama. Next base: position 3,172 of record JAOBRG010122771.1, on the reverse strand, counting down.
CTCCCTTTCGTTTGAAAATAAAATCGTAGCTCATGTACCTGTATAAGCCCCACCAAACTTCAGAAATTGTTTTTGGTCCTCTCCCTCTATAAAAAACTTCATGACCCCCCTTTTTTGCCGACGACAAATTTTGCACGCACGGCCAACCGAGTCCATAATCAATTGTTTCAATTGCAGTGATCGTTACCACTATAACGGCAAGTCTCAGGTACCGCGGGCCGGTAATCCTCTATTTGAGTCTCAGGTGGGTGAAACTCGTTGTAATTTCCTTGTACATGTAGTCTTCCGTAATACACTGGCTGGCCAATCGGAAAAGTTCGAATATCTTCTGCAACATAACCTTTTGTCGTTTAGCAACTACGTAGGAAAGGGTCTTCCAAGGGAAAAGAAGTGTAACCTTTTTATAGTCCTCAGCGACACTGCACCAATACATCCTTTTCTGTGTTTCTTTCAGCTGCAAGAGACTTTTTATAAAGATCTGCACCCAATATCTGCTTCTGGAGAACCCTATGAGAGCTCTACCATCTAATGCTTATTCTTTTTACCACTCTTGCTATTAAAGTGTAAGTAACAAGGGACCCTTGCCCCAAATTATCCTTTTGCCAATTCGATATTCTTTTGAAGTGGCAGCACAGTTTACTACTCAATTTGTTACTAAAAACGTAAATTTTCCATGTTTAAGTTACAGTCTTAAATCCCGACTTCATTTTGTTTGAATAACTCAATTTTTAGCCGAATTACTGACGCACATGAAAAACGTCGGTTGGTAAATCGTGTTGTTCAATGTTCGCTGTGTGGAACAGGCCAAGTGATCATGTCAAGTGGGTTAGGTAATTAGATAGCTAGCTAGCTCGCTAGTCAGGTACGTAGCTATAGGTATTTTTAAATATATTTTATGTTTACTTAAAAGTAGGAAAATTGGTAGATAAAAATGTATACTTAAAAGTAGGAAAATTGGTTGGTAAAAATGGAAGTAGGTAGGTGGGTAATTAAGTAGTTCGTTGGTTAAGTAAGTAGGTAAGTGTTTAGGTAGATATGGACGTAGGAAGGTAGGTAAGTAGGAAATTAGGTAGGTGGGTAGTTAGGTAGGTAGGTTAAGGTAGGTTGAAAGGTAGGCTGATTGTTTCTTAGGTAGGAAGTTATGTAGATAAGTGGGTAGGTAGTTTGGTAGAAAAGTTCGTAGATAGATAGAAAGGTAGGTAGGTAGATATGTAAATCGTTTTGTATGTAGGTAAGTGGTACGTTAGGTGGGTAGGTGAGTAGGTAGATGGGTGAGTATGTAGGTAAGTAAGTCGAAAGGTGAGTAGGTTGTTAAGTTGGTAGGTAGACAGGAATATTGGTAAGTGGGTAGGTGAGTAGATAGATAGATAGGTTGGCAGTTGATTAGGTAGGTGGGTAGATAGGCAGATGGTTGTAAGAATGTGGGTAGTTAGTCGGGTAGATAACTAGATAGTTTTGTAGGTAATTGGTTGGTTAGTATGGTTAGTCAGGTAGGTCGTTGGTTAGGTTGTTAGTAGGTTGTATGTAGATATTTTGATTGGTAGCTAGGTAGGTAGGTATGTAGTTGGTAGGAACAGTTTCGTGCAGAGACGCAACTGGTTTATATTAATTTTGCAGCACGGCCTGCAGCCAGTTTGATTAAAGTGACTTTTCACAACACAGGGTTGCAATCTTGCTTTCATTGAGGCGTTTTAAGACAGGAAAAAACTTTGTTTGTCCTAAAACGCCCTTACTCCATGCTCAATTACGGCTTAATAAAATCGGTGTATAGAAAGGCGACAGACATTTAAGAAAGTGAGAAGAAATAGTTTTCTACAAAAAATTTTTAGAACAATAATTGGACGCAGATTGCTTATTTTTTCGTTTTTCATTTCTTTTTAATACTGAATCCTAGCGCTACAAATTGATTTTGATTTTTTGGCTTATATAATGTTTCTGAAATTGTTCTATCCCTCTCCATAAAATAAAAAAACCCAGCCCTTTATGCAGTTGAAGATAGTGTTTGCATTTAACTTTCAGGAAGTCTCAATGGATCTGTTCAAAGAAAACGAAGAGAAAATGATGAGCAAAAGAGTGCCACGAAGTAGTTTTAACCCGCGTGTACCCTCCCCGGAGCCCTATGAGTCGTCACCAACCAGTTCCAATGTGTACTACGATCCTGACGATCCCAGCATCAAGTACGAGGTCACCGAAATGTAATGACCAGTTAATCTGATATACATTATGGTCGCTGTGGACCCTGATGAGTTGTGCACAGTATCACTGCAACGCAACGTGCCGTTTCAGTCGTGTAATGCAACCAAACCCTTTCGTCAATGAAGAGGTCACAACACTGCATGCATTAACAACTGGTCCGAAAGCCAAACACCACTACAATGAAGAGACTTTAGGTAGCCGGCTTTTGCACTTGGAATCCTGAACAGAGGTTTGCTGTTCGACGTATCATTCTTTGCATGCAGCCCGACAGTAAAACCATTTCACGAATTCGCAAACAATCAACCTTTCAAAAAAGCTGGTATTTTAGTAATACAAAAAACTACGAAATTTTCTCTACCTTCAACAATATGATATAAGTGGTACGGATTTTCTACCTTGAATATCTGCCGCAAAATTTGCGACAAGAAAATAAGTTTTGCTATCTAACTACTGGACAATTTATCTACTCAGGGATACTCGGATACTTTAATTCTTCACACACTGATGGGACTTTATAGTCAAAATAGCATGAATGTAAAAACAAAGTTTTTAGTTTAACATATGTTCATTCCATATTTATTAACAAATAAAACCATTTTCAGACTTTTGTAGAGTTTATGTGTGTCTTCATTTACTAAATCTTGGCTTTTAATTAACAATTAGTCACATAAGGCGAATTGATTATCGACGATTAGTCACCGAGATGAAGTTGAGGTAACTATCGTGATATTCACAGAGCCTGAGGTGACTAATTGTTTTAGCAATAATTGAACTGGTGATTTTTCGAGAAAATAATACAAAAATAGCAATTTCAAAAAAATTTATTTCAATTTTCATTTAAAAAACTCGCGCCTAAACATGCTTTGCTCGCGCGTCATTGCTTTAATCACCTAGCGAGGATTAGTATTAACCAAACAGGTGGATAGCACTTTTCGCACGCTCTGATTGGTTCATCAGAATAGGTATATCCTAGGAT
>JAOBRG010122660.1:2150-19344 GCA_027574985.1 Umimayanthus nakama | reverse complement strand
ACTTGCCGTACGGACTGAGCAAACGAGGCTAATAAGATGTTTATTATATGGCTTTGTTGATTATTCTGGTTTTGAAAGACCTAGCGGTCCGTACGGCTACTTACGGACCTAGAACTGACCAATCACAGCACGCGAAACCATTCAGCCATATGATAATACCTCTTATTAGCCGAGTTCGAGGTCCGTTCGGTAAGTTATGGACCGAGGTTTTTCCTTCCTTTTATGGCCAAAGCGCGAAGCGAAAGAAAGACTCGATCGGAGATGCCATTTTGGAATTCTATCTTCAAATCCCTTATAAAAACATTCTGATTTGCCCGTCTGTGACTCATACGCCAGGCTCTCAGACCGCGTAATTAACTATGGTGATTTGCCTCCTTATTAGGTAAAAAGCATCGAGCAGGAGATTGTTTCCCTCACCATTAGGGTCAACCATCCCAACCTCGTGCACTATCTGGCCGCGAAAGTGAACGATTCTCCTGATAGTGTAGTGCTCCTGGTAAGAAAGTGAACCAATAGGTTTATCTCAAGGCCCTTGAGGCAATGGAAAACCTGACGTTGGCACTCTGTAAACGTCAGAAATGGAAAGAGAAGGTCAAAGTTAGTAATGCTAATAAAACACCCGGAAATGTAAAAGAATGTGTTTAAAAATCTGGGTCCATCCAACGCTAAATTCCGATACTTTGTTAAACTTTCAGTTTTTGAAAACTTTACCAGTGCCACAGTTTTCAATATTCCCTAAATTTTTGGCACTCACTAACTTTTACCTGCTCGTTATATAATAACTGAAAGAGTCTTTTTGCATCATAATTGTTTCTACTTTGGCTCCTCTACCAACTAAACAGAAAGCTTAAGAAAAAGGATCAATATGGCTTTATTTACCTTCGTGTGGGGTTGTAGAGTTGGGAGAATACAGAGAGCTAAAATGATTAACGATTAAGAGAAAAGCGGCTCAAAAATGATAGATATCCTTTTATGCAACTAGTTATTACGGTCAGTCTGGTTCCAAAGTATTTGGATTATGACAGGCACGGTAAATGGACCTTTTCTCACTAACATGTGAAAAACCTCAAAACTGAAAATCAATTTCTTAATGAAAAACTTTAAATGTTTGGGATGAAATTAATTTTCAAGACACTTTAAACTCGCTTTTTTACATGTCTTGAATACATGTGTATTTCGTTGGGAAATAATTATAGAAGTAGACATAACTTAGAAACAAAAATCTGTCCATAGTAAAACTTTTCTGGAATGAAACATTTCTATTTGGGGCTTAAAAGACGATACGGAGAAGAATAATGAGTTGTTCAGGAGTGAAGGGCTGGAGTAGTCAAAGGCGCCGTCAACAAGTGTTTTAGGGTTACGGCAGGGGAAAGTGCCATGCAGTAAGGGAACCTGCGATCGCAAGAACAAAAAAGGAATATTGGAGTGATGTGCTTTTTGTGACTAGGTTTTTGTTGACGTTGCTAATATTGTTAAAATAACTCGTATCAGGTGCATTAATCAGGGTGAAGAGAATCGGATTGGATTATCAAAACCAAAGTTCTTTTGTTTTAAATCCAATAGTTTTAGATGTAAAAATGTAATCAGACAAGAACATTCCAACTTTTGGAGCAAAGTTTTTATTTTTTTTTACATTTACTGTAAGTTATTATTTATGTGTGTTCAGGTTTTGATGGAGTTTGTTGGTGGTGGAAACATGAGCATGTTTCTAAGACCGGGTGGTATGCATGTTGCCCAGCTCAGAGAATACATTCAACAGCTCTTGGAATCCCTGTGGTACCTACACGGCAAGTCTGTTGTGCACAAGGATCTTAAGGTCGGTGAAATAGCTAGTGTTGATGTTTGTTTACAGCCCGTTTTTGGTTGTTTCATAAATGTGTAGGTTTACTGTAGTAGATGTTCTTGGCCGCTGATCCAGTTTTACACGCTTTTCAGCTGTCTAGTGTGATGTTAGATTCCACTGGAAGCATTCGACTTGCAGACTACAGTGTTGGAAAGAGGTAAGGCGCAAACGCTTCCGTAACATCAGTTGTCTGTTTTGAAAATTACCCACTGAACAACAGTTCTTGTTTCACACTCAAAACTTGTAAGATAAGTGAGATATACAGATCTTGTCATTTCTGGAGTCATATTTTCTGTAAAATATGGTCCCTCTAGAAATCTGATTTCCCAGAAATGTGCAGAAAACTGCAGATTTACATAAACTTCGGCAGAATTTTGGGAGGTTTCTCCACATTTATGCCGCATTCAGAAATCCATCTTTCAGTGATCTCTGCAGAAAATGTGACCAAATAAATGTCAGGACCTTGGGACCTGTATAAGGAATAAAGAGAACCTGTTATAACCATGAGGGGCTAGTCTATACAGGTGGCCGCTAGGTTGAGTTCAGAAAGCAGAAAGTCAGGCCGGTAGAAGATGTGCGACAGTGAATCACAAAGAATGCTTGATCGTTAGGAAACAAATCACACACATTTATATAATGCACGCACAAAAGGAGGAAAACGAGTTGAAAATGAGATTTCAGTCAAGGATTTATTGTATTTATTGTATTTATTTATCATCTCGATGATAATTGTTTTATAATTTTGTGACTGAAATACATTAAATAGAGAAACAGTGAGTTTGTTTGCCTGAGATTCCCCGTTATTCCCCAAGACAAACTCTTTTTTGGGGAGGTTCATGCAATTGCTTGACCTACGTGTTTCTAATTTTTCTTTCTCAGTTCATTTAGCACCTTTGTTGTGTACGTAACATTGATCAAAATTAGACGACTTCTCTTCCTATTTTTCGTGACACGAAGCTCGAAGCGTCCTTTTCTCAATGAGTAATTAATCAATTTAATATTTACTGAGAGTTTTAAATGATGCTTTCTTCAATGAAACGTGCAAAGTTTGTTTTGATTGAACTGCCGGCAGTCTAGTCAATTTAGCGTCTGCGACATCGCGCCGTCCTCTAAACTCCCGCCGAAAACTTTAGCGGCGGGAAACACCACACCACCGCCTGCCATCGACCAATGAAAACACGTAAAAAAAAGTCGGCCATGCGTACGTGCGCCAGCGGGAAGCAAGTGCTTGCCCCAAACTTTGAGAGATAGGCGGTTGACTTGAGAAATGCTCTGCGTCAAAGGATTAGCCAATGAGAGCATGTTAGATGTGCTGAAATAGTCCCTAAGTATAACAACATGCTTTATTTACCGTTAAGGTTGTCCGATTTGTATCACGTGTATGGTGATGATACAAGAAACAAGCAGTTGAACAAAGCGGAACCATCCAAAGCTCTCTCTCGCTATGGTAAAAAGGCAGACGTGTTCAACTTGGTGAGTGGCTTCCGTTCACAAATCTTAACCAGCTTGTTCAAATGGATCTAACATTGAAGAACGATGTTGTTAAGAAGTTTGAACCAATCAAATTTGATCCAGCATCATCAACTTAGTCCCACAGGATATTCAAACAGAACCATTAAGTTGTTTCGAATAACATTGGATCATAATGTTGTTGAACTGATGGTGATAGATGGTATTTTCCTGAAAGTACGATGAAACATGGAATTGAATTTTGGAACGTTACAAAAACTGTTCTTTGTTTATAGCTAATATTATAGTATTCCTATATTTTGCAACTATTTGCTTCAGCTGTAACTTCCAATTAAGGCTCATTCTTGCACTGTCGGGAACTTTTCTTGTTGGTTTTCATAATAGATTTGTATTAATTTTTAACACCAAGGAAGATGCGACATAATAGACCACTTTCGACTTCGCTTCAGTTCCCGCAAGTGATGGCTTAAACGGTCAGATCAGTTGTCCAGAATCCTGTGCGGGCGCCTTTAGTTTCGCGGTGTTGAAAATTGCGTATCAACTTTCCTTACATTTGCTGTGTTTTCTCGCACGAAGCCTCGATTTCAGGCTATTTTTCGCAGGAAATGAAGCGTGATTTAAGTGGTCTATTACACTTACATATTTTTACTATGTTTTAAAAGCTCTGTAAGTACCATTAAATGTAGCCTGGAGTACTTAAACCTAATTGACACTTTCATTATAAAATGTGTGTCAAAATAGATAGGTGTTTGGCATAAATCAAAAACGTGTTTAGTGTTGCAAACGCGTTTAATTTCCTGACAGGGCTTGCTTGTATTGTCGTTGTTGCGCGGAGAGATTGTGACAGTCGCAGAGATTCCAACATCACTTCCTGCTGACCTGCAAAACTTCCTTGCGAGGTATGTTTTCATCTTAGCCAAACGGTGATTGCACTTTTTATTCAATATCTTATCTGGAACAATTTACAAGATTGTCTTTACCGGAAAATTTTGATTTCATAAAGCCAGCCTTCGTAAAAACGTCCTAACTTCTTATAAAGATTTTGTTGGAGAAAGGTGTTTCAACCAATGCTTTTTTAGCAATACATTTCCTTTATAACAACAATAACATTGTGTCTAATTTCGTTCCAGTCACCGGAAGTGACGTAGGACCATTATCAGAAACATTTCAGAACTTCAGGCGGAAAGCTCAAAAACTTAATACAAAACCTTGGCCGTCTGCTACTAGCTCTTCGTTGAAGAAACTGAAAAAGCTCAAACTTGCATTCGGAACATCTTCTGTACCGGTTGTTTTTGATATTAAGAAAAAAGCATTGAGCTACAACTGCTTGAATCTGAAAGCTTGAAAGGAAATAGATGACTGTAGAGTCATGGAGACGAACGGACTTGTCGCCATCAGTCTTCAAAATGCTCCAATAACTCTCGTTTTGCTGAAAACCTCGCCACACTCTTGAAAACTACATTAAGCATATGTGACAACAGTTCTCATGTCACTTGAGTTGTTTGTAACACTGTGTCCTGTCGTTGCTTTCCCTATATTCGTAGATGTTTGGCTATAGACGAGCGAGAGAGGTGGTCCCCGTATCAACTGCTTCAGCATTCGTTCATCAAGCTACCAGACCCCTCCAGTATTGTTAAGAATGGAGAGCTCGTGGCGGACGAACACCGTGAAGAGGCCGGGGCTTGTGGTGATAGTGCCTTGCAGGTCAAGAAAAGCGAGCCAGAAGAACCCATTCCCGACTTCTGCTTCTTCTCTGGGGCGGGCAAGTCGCGTATAAAAAGCGAGTTTGAACAGTTGCAGTTCCTTGGGAAAGGAGGATTCGGTAACGTGATCAAGGTTTGTAATAATGTTTTAAACGATAATTGTGATCAGTGGTAGTAATAATAATAATAATAATAATAATAATAATAATAATAATAATAATAATAATAATAATAATAATAAAATAATAATAAAAATAATAATAATATTACTACTACTACTAGAACTGATAAAAAATAATAGTAATGTAAATAATAACAATTTATTTTTTAAAAATAACAATGATAATAATAATAATAGTAATACTTAATAATAATGATAATAAGAATATTGATAATAATACAACTTACAATAATAAAAATAATGACGATGATGATGGTTGTAAGAATAGTAATAACATTTAACAATAAAAGTTTTAAGGTGCATCTAACCAGTCTTACAAAAGACTTACAAAAGTTCTTGTAATCAAAAGCTTTAGCTAGTTGTCAAATTGATACTTTAACGTGCATACTCACTACGCTATCAATAAAAATAAAAGCTGCTGGATAGAAGGGTCTTGAGTGGGGATTTGAAGATATTTTGATAGTGTGGCTGTCTTAGCCCGTTTGATATATCAGTTCAGTTTATTTGTTTGCCAAAAATATACAGTTCCTGAGTTAAAGTTTTAGAGTTTAGATTATTTCAAGCACAACGGTTGACTGACTGAAATACGTAAAGGGTGACAGTGAAGTCTCATTTAATGAAAATTTTTTATTGTGAATTTTTGTTTCGCTCAACTTTAATATTTACCCCTGCTACCTACTCAAGTGTCGAAAATATTTCATGTTAGAAGGGTAACATTACGTATGTATCAAGTTTGCCTTCCTTGCACAATTTGAGCTTTTAAATTTTGACTCACGAAGTGTGAAAAGAGGACGGGATTAATTTTTTATAGCGTAGCTTCTGAACGCTAGCGTACCATTATTAATTGCAATAAAACTACAGATTGGCTTTTTATAGCGGAGCTTCTTAACACAAACGTACCATGTCTAATTGCGATAAAATTACAGCTTGCAGCTTGTGGGGTGCGTATAAAGTCTCAATCCAAACTGCTAACTACTGATTATATAACATGTAAATCTGTTGGTTATTGAACGACGCTAAAACACTACGAAATGTTTAATTGCTTTATCAAACGAATATCTCAGATATCTTGTTTAAAGGTATCACAAAATTCCATCGAACAAGAAGTTCCGGTAAAAAAGGCCAAGCCCCCCCCCCCCCCCTATTCATGCTTCAAATTCCAAATTTAAAATTCAAATTTTGAAAACACGACCAACTTGGAGGGTATATGAGTCCACTCGTGCCAAAAACTTTTATGATGTAAGGAGAATGAGAATAAGTATTACCAAGGTACTATCGGTGTTTTGTAACTGAATATCATCTTGACTACTTCAACTTCGAATATTTTGAAATATGAGCAAAAGGTTAGAAATAAATGAATCGCAAAATCGGAGATGTTTACCGGTACTCCACCAAGGTCGACTGCTGGTTAAAGTTGTGGGTTGTCTGATCAGTCCATTTTTTGTATGAAATAGGACTACGTGCTGTCCAATTTGTAAATAATTGGATGAAAAAATTACGAGGATAGCCGAACTGAACGATGCCGCAGGTCGAGTCCTATTGAGCTGTGAGAGGAATTTTCTCATCCAATTGTTTACAAAATGGACAAGCATGTAGTCCTCTTACTTATTAATTATACAGTCAAGATCAGTCTCCCAAATTATTTTGCATCGCAGTGCTGCACCAACCACTCATTGAAGATGCTCAACCAGGCTTTTGGAGTCGCCCTTTACTCTGAGAACGAAAGATCCCATTGGATGAAAAACACAAAACAAATAACCAAAACTTTTAATCTTAAACTGACCACCGTAAAGAGCATACCATAGCGTATTGTTAAAAAGTGTCAGTTATTGTTAATGTTATTGTTCAATGACCAGTGGAATACTTCGTTCTCAGAGTAGAGCCTTACTGGGCTTTTGTGCTCAGTTTTGATGTGTTCTTGTTCTTTCTTTGACTTTTCTGCTGCACAAGAAACCTTCCTCATTGTTATTCTGGTTGATGTCGCTGGAATTCTGAGAAAGATTTGTCAATTTTTGAGAAAACTCTGTCGCGTCTTCTGACAATGAAATCCAAAGTGCGATGTGTCTGTCGTCACGCCATGGTGCTGAAGGGGACGCTTGCTTTGCTCTGATTGGCTGATCCATGTTTTTCATCGAATTTGATTGTCTGAAAACAAACTATTTCTTAATCTGGACACTTGCGTTATTTCACTAGTTGGACAATTAGACAGATAATACGACTTCGTCAATATTATAAAGTTAACTAACCATCTGTACAATTAATAGAGGAATTTCAGGTTTAAAATCGTTCCCTTTCTCACACTAAAAGATCAAGCGCGATTTGCAGGTGCGGAACAAGCTGGACGGAGGGCTGTATGCTATTAAACGCATACCCTTAAACCCGAGAAGCACACAATTCAATCGGAAAATCACTCGAGAAGTTCAGCTCATCTCCAGAGTAAACCACGAGAACGTTGTCCGGTAAGTTTTGTAGGCCAGCCATTTTATTCCCTGGCGTGGGCTGTAGAGAAAGTGGAGTAAAAGAAAAATTCTTGACGCTGAATGTGCAGTAAAAGAAGTTAGAACTGTATTACGGTTTGTGGGGTTGAACATTTTTGTTTTAAATTAGTGTTTGTCAAAATCGTCTTGTGTTCCTCAATATTTTCCCTTCAGCCCCACCCAGGCATTTTAAGTTGTGACCTGCCCTTTTCAAGTTTTAGTCCTGAAGTCGACCTGCGGTCTTAAATTTTCCGTATTTGGATCTTAAACATTTGGCGGTTGTTAGCCGCCTGAATCATGATCTATTCGCTCACTTTTGCTTATCAAATTTATAAATTGGTCCTTTGCCTGTTGTGCGTTTAATTAACTCATCCTTTACTTAAACTTTCAACTCCATTTGCCTACCGTCATTTGTGCTGTAATTACTCAACAGTTGTAGTATTGTCTTTTTAAGAGATTCGCTGGGGAACATTGAAGTATTTTGAAATTTCCATTTCAGATATTATAACTCTTGGATCGAAGCATCGGAGGAAGAAAGTGATGCCGAATCGTCAGAGGGCAGAGAGACTCCAGTTGCGAAAATGCAAAAAAACAACTTACCGCCTCCCCCTGATAAGTCAAGTGAAGACAGCCTGATGAAGCTTAATTTTGTCGATGCTCCCAGCATAAGGGCCACTGAGGACGAGGGCTCGTGGTGTAGCACTGGAAATGTTGCCTCGGATTCGGACTCTTCGTCTGACGCCTCAGTGTGTGTCCGAAGCCCCGGCAGCAGAGGATCCCCTAAGGACAAAGGCTCACCACTGGGCATTTCCGAGTCCGGTTCAGGGGGGATCATTTTTGGTAACATGGACGATTCGGTTCTTCAGTTTGGCGACTTACTGGACACGGAGGTAATATGTGTAGATTGAGGAAAGGTCCGGGAAACGCAAATCAAACTCACAAAATAGCAAAAGGCAAGAAGACTGTACAAAAAGCAAAGGTTTAATGCGCTATGTTTACTTTTTTACTTTTTATCCAATGAAAAGTTGTTGTTGTTAGTCACGCCCATTTTTAAAATATGGTGAGCATTTGTTTGTTGCTCCTGCGCGCGCATGCGCTGCCGCTGATCTGACATGTCAGTGAGCCAATTACGCTACAGCATGACGTCGCTGTCTACATTTTGTCTCGTTAATTTGTTATGACAAAAACAGGCTTAAAAACCGGACGGCACAGTTAAGTCCCTGTTAAACTGCACTATTTTCTTAGCAACTTGTCTCGCAATGCTGTTGCAAGTCTAGTTGCAGGAGAGTTGCGCAGTGTAACATGGAATGTCTCGCAATTTTTTTTGTTGCGCAAACCGTTGCACGAAACAGAACTCAGCTCAACTTTTTGCAACAGGTTGCAGAAACTGACAGCACAAGTGTATCACCTAGCAACTTTTGTCGCAGTTTTGCGGCAGTTTTAACGAAGGCGCATGTGCACACTTCTCGTTTTTTGTTTCAAGGATCTCTGGGTACTCAAGTTCACCCCAGGCCTAGCCTTACCCGGCCAAAAATATTCCAAGTTGCTGAGTTCGCGTTTTAGTATAAATCCAAACCTCGGCAACTTGCAACGCTACATTTTCATGCATTGCGAGACAAGTTGCTGTGAAATCTGCGCAGTGTAACAGGGACTTAAATGCTTACCAAACGTGCACACGTCATTTGTTGAGTATTGTTGGAGTGGTGGTCTTTGAAAACGTCGACAAGTAGAAAAAGTGAATGGCTACAGCAAAGTATTTAAAATCTCAGTTGGTGGGGGAAGGGGGGGGGGACCGATTCACTTTTTGGGGCCGTGAAGGGGTAGGGGTGAAAAACTTGGTCAGTGTCCCCACATCGAATGTCAGATATTAAATGAGATAATTAGAAGATGTTTAAAACACGAATGGGGTGGTAAGCGCCATCTGGTGGAAATCAGGTGTGTTTTCGTTGATTTTCTGTTTACGAAATATACACAACAGTGCCTTTTGTTGATATGTCACTTGATTGTCGACACTTGTAACTATCTGCAAAAGTAAGTGCGGCCACCTGGTCCCAAGTGCGAATTGTGCCTGAGCTAAAAGTTCTGGTGGGCACATGGCGACGTGCTCTGTTGAAGTACAGACTCACGTTCTTTGGTTCTTTGAGTTTTTTCAAATTAATCTAAACTATATTATCCTAATGAATCAAAATTGAAGAAAAACTTGAGTTGCTCCAGCTTCGAGCGGCGCACAAAATCCCGGAAAAACTCTTTCTTTTCGAATCAAATGTGCGCGTGCTGGGTAGATGAGGTAGTTTTCTGGCTTTCTTGAGAACTATACATAAAAATATGAATCATTTCATTCTTCGTTTGGCTTTAAAATTCAAGTTTCTTGTTGACATACCTTCACGCAAAATTTAAAAGAAACGAATTAGTTGTAAAGACAAGGAAACAGAAAAGGGAAGCTGTCGTCTTCGTTGGCGTCTTCGTTAAGGTCCCTATTTTTGATATTCTACCGTTGTCATTAATTCCACAGTCTGAAGAGTCCGACGAAGGCCCGTCCTGGCCGGTGACCACAAGTGAATCGAGTACAGATAGTAAAAGCATCCAGTACTTGTACATTCAGATGGAGTACTGCGAGAAAAACACGCTCAGGAACCTCATTGACGAAGGCCTCTACGAGGACCACGACAAGGTTTGGAGGCTGCTGCGCGAGATTGTCGAAGGCCTCGCGCATATTCATTCACAAGTAAGATTAATCGTTTTTGAAAGGACTGTGTGTACAAGAACCAAACTGGTCTGTGTGTTTAATATAGTAATTTTACTTTGTTAAAGTACAAAGTTGTCTGTTTGTAAATTTGATGTCTCTTGTTTCTAGATCTTATATTTACAAAACTTATGTCTAAACACACTCTTGTTTTGGCTGAGTGTCTGTCTGTCTGTCTCTGTATATAAAGTGGTTTAAATGTGGTAAATTGAATTGCAGCATAAGGTCTGTGTTCGATATGACTCTATTCCGGAATAGGAATAAACAGAATTAAAACTTTGTTCAAACTTATGGGCCACGATTCCTGCAAAGTCAGAACAAAAACACAACTGAGTTATATGTCTCGCCCCAGTTATTACCTTTAACTAGATAATTGATTGCTCAGCGAATCAGGAGAGAATTTTGAAATTTTGTTCCTATTCCGGAATAAATGCAGCCTAAATTTCCTAAATGATACCTTCTGAGCGATAGCCGTAGAAAAGAAATTGCCCCATACGGAGAAAAAAAACTCTCTTACCCCAGTGGGTATCTAACCCATGACCTCAGGCATGTCTGTCTGTCTCTGTCTGTATGTTTCTCTGTCAAACTGCCTGTCTACCTCTCTGTCAGGTTTACTGTCTGTGTCTATGCGTGTATGTCTTCTCTTGTCTGTCTGTATTTCTGTCTGTCTGTCTGTTTTCTAATTTAAAGCTTTACTCTGCGATATCTAAAATTTCTTTCACTTTTAAGACCTTGTCAGTATAATGCTTCACTTTTTGTCATTCTTGATTTGTTTTGTCAATTAATTGATAACCTAAAAGTAACAAAAACAAGCGATGTTGATTCCAAGAATAATTTCTCTGTTCAGGGTATCATTCACCGGGACCTGAAACCAGTCAACTTGTTCCTTGACTACAACGGCAACATTAAGATAGGCGACTTCGGCCTTGCAACCACGCACAGCGTTTCCCATGGCGGAGGCCTGGCACTTGACGCGCATGCGCCGGACAGATCACAATCCGATGGGACCGAAGGCTCACATACAGCAGACGGAATGACCGGTAAAGTGGGAACAACGTTATACGTAGCCCCGGAGCTGGCGAAGTCGTACACGCGGGTGAAATACAGCGAGAAAGTCGATCTTTATAGTCTCGGTATTATATTCTTTGAAATGTGTTATCGACCGTTAACTACCGCTATGGAGCGAGTACGTGCCCTTGGAAATGTTAGAATGGTAAGTTCACACGACTGTGTATTGAACTTTTTACTTCACTGATAAAGACAGTATTTGTATCTACTACTACTAAAAGACAATGTTGCGGAGGGGTTGGGGCAGTGGTTAAGATCTCTGCCTCCCAGTCCTGAGATCCTAAATTCGATTTCCGGCCTTTTTGAGGGTAGAATATTTGGGTGACCCTCTTTCCCGCTAAAATTCACTCAGTATTCCATCCTTCCGGGGTCGGTAAAAGAGAACCAGCGTTCATGGACCGATTTGAAGCGGCTGCCACTTACGCCTATGTATGCTTCCGGTCCGCTGGGGGTAAACTGATCGTTGTAAAGCGCCTTTGATCATGTCACATGGCAAAGGCGCTACATAAATGCATCACTTTACTTTTTTTTTACTTTTAAAGCGACAAATCGGGAAAACGTGAGTCGAGCTTACACACTTGCCAAAAACAGGAATTTTGTGCAGATTTAACACACAAGCTTGCTTTTCAATGATCGATGAAAGACAGCCATGGACTCGGCAAAAAAACTCTATCCTGGGAACCCCCAAAGTACAATTTCTC
Organism: Umimayanthus nakama; assembly: GCA_027574985.1. Lineage (NCBI taxonomy): Eukaryota > Metazoa > Cnidaria > Anthozoa > Zoantharia > Parazoanthidae > Umimayanthus > Umimayanthus nakama. The sequence continues at coordinate 7,158 of JAOBRG010122660.1, read as the reverse complement.
GAGCTTTAAACGAAGCTAAACTCTGCTTATCTTACCATAAAACAGCTCATCGACTTTCTCCAGCTATCCAGTTTACTTTATGAGTTAAAGGTATGAAGTCAAGCAAACGTTTACTTGGAAAACCGTATTTGCAAAGGCTTTAAAATTTTTCATTAAAAAATTTTTCCTTTTTGCCTCGTTGTGATTGGTTGTTTTTCGTCACGTGATGAGTTGTGACCTTCTGATCTATTGACTGTGCGTAGGTGAACATTAAGTGGAAGCTGCGCTTTACCTGTTCAAATCTATTATTATTATTATTTTTTTATTGTTATTTTTAGTAATATTTTCCAGTATATGTAGGTAATGTTGATTACCCAGTCCATGGGTAATGTGTGTGAGTTAGTAGTTGTAGCTGTGTATGTATCTGTTTGTATGTCTACTGTTTATTCGACATAAAACAGAGCAACTTTGCTCATTCCTTTTGAAATCTGTTGATCTCTTAACCAGTCAACTCTGTCATTTATTGTTACCAAGCATGCACTCCGATAGGCTCTCGTTTTGGAATGATAGTTAGGTTTTTAAGAACTAAAATGAAAAAACTGAGGAAGTACCTGTCTTTGGCATATCACTAAACTTTGTGCAAAATGTTCTCAGTAAGTTTTATTTTCAGTCGTGTTTCTTAATAGACGCATAATTGATAAGATAGGTTTCGTTAACACTGAATAGTGAATAGAAAAAACAGAGGCTACTTGCCGCAAAAGAAATTTTCAATTCCGCTTTATTATTTGCTGAGTTATATGTATTAGAGTTGTAATACCCTAAAACTACTGTCTTCGATTCTCGCTCCAAACCTGCGAAGGGACCGACCATAATTTGATCCCTTTGGGGGGTGGTGGTGCACAAAATTGTAATAAAATTTGCACGCTGAAAAGTTAAAAAGAAGAGCAGGAAAAACCTTAGCCGAATATTGACAAGAAAATTAAATTGGAGAGAAACCTCCCTCCCCGTCCCCGCAAGTAATAATAAGAACTCTATGTTGTGAGAAAACCTGTCATTATAGCACGACCGCCATTTGCTGGGGTGCAATTCAAGGCAACGGCTTTCAAACCGCGACCGTCCGAGGTCCAGATGTACGAAGCCTGGATAACTTTATCCGGCGGATAAAATTGGCACGTTTTTAATGTTGTTTTGACAGTGTCCATTTGATAGGGATTTACCCACTTGATAAAGTTATCCAAGCTTCGTACACCAAATCGGGCCTTAGCGATTAAGCTTAGGAAATTATTGTTGATCTAAAAGTGCCTGCTTTAGTTGATGCTTATACTTGACTGAAAAGCATTTGATCTTCGACGAATTTTTAATTCTAGCTGTAGCTTTTAACAAACTAACGCAAAGGTATCTTTTCTACGAAACTCTGTTACACATAGAGACTTGATAAAATGTTTTCTTCTGATTGGCAAAGGGAATGAACTTAATTGAAAACTCAAAGAAAACACGTTTTTGAGTAAAAATGTGAAAATCTAACAATATTGTGTTTCCAAATTGGATTTGTATGGTCAACAATTTTGGATAAGAAATACTAATTTTGGGTATAGGTGTTAAATTATTAAATTTCGCCGGCATGTTTTGAAAAGTCTTTCTGAAATTACGGTGAGCAGTGCTGTGCGTTTTTTCCTAAATACCTTGAAAACGAGGAGGCCGCATGTAAAGTGTTTAGAAACCACCAATTGTGCACTTGTTGTTACTATTCGAGCGCTTCAGTAGTTTTGCTTATTTGTTCGAAATTGCCGAAGGCTGGACAAATACAACACCATTTCTTTATACAGAGGAAATAGTTGGTTTTTTAGCCCAAGAAATTTGTGTAGCGACTAATTACGGAGGTAGAAAGTAACAACAAACTTGCTAATTAAATTTTATTGGAAAATTATCAGGATCGGCCAAGAACCGTCGATGACTTTTTCACTGAGAAATTGGTAGCAGTGATATTTCAAGACATTAAAATAGCCGAATTGGTTAGTCTTTGAAATGCGTTAGACACTTGATAAGTAAAAAAATCTAGCAACATAACTCTACGTTTATGTGATAAGAGCTTTTTGTTTTCTGATGAGCAACCAATGATCCAAGTTAAATAATTATGAGAAGAACAGTGCGAAACTTATGGTCCATCAAATTACGAGTTTATCTGTATTATCTGGTCTGAATGACTTTTGTCCGGAGCGGGAATCTGCCAATACCATGAACTTTGTATTTTATGAATCGTCTTTAACAGATATTATTGCGCTTGACCATTCCTTTTTTATTTGTTACTTGTTTAACATTTTAGTAGGTGTGTTTTTTCTAGTTCCGAATCGCAAACTTAGCTCTTTTTTTCGCTTAACCAAATAAAAAACTCCTAATATAGAAACTCGGATTTCCTTGATTGTCTTAATGATTATCCTGGTCCATGAAATTTGTGAATCGACTTTACTACATTTTTTTAAACTTGACCGATTGAACTTTATAAAAAAATTTTTTGAATAATTTAGTGCATGTGTCTTTTTTTATTCCAAATCGCAGCAGCAGCAGCTCTTTTTTTGCCTAAACAAATAGTAACTCCGAAATAGAAAGTCAGATCCCCGCTTGTCTTAATTGTCGTAGCCCGTGGAATTTGTGTTTGTGAAGCGTTTCAAATTGTCATCGCTTTTATCGCTGTTGATGTTTTCAATTTTATATAGGGACTGTAGTGCCAGCCCAGCTATAAAGAAAACACAAACCTACTGTTTTCTAAATCCTGATAGGTGTAAATTTTTGTGGTTTTTGTTCACAGCAATATGTTTTTAGTAAAACAATATTTTAAGATCACATGCAAATTTGTACAGTCTTATAAATTATACATTAAGGAAAGAGCAATTACTGCACTCCTTTAGAAATTCTCTATTCTCTATTTTTCTTAATATGTACCTGTTTTCACCAAGTTATTACTTGTGTGTGTAAAGTTTTGATAGTTCGAAATATTTGAGCAATATTTTGTCTCTTAACTCGCACTCCTTTTGACAAGCGGATACGTTTTCCCGTCAAGGCGACAGTTGTGGCGGCTGGTTGCTACTTTTTGTTTTCATCGGCTTTGGCAGGAGATTGAAAACTAAAGCACCTCACTATGTTAACCTAAACGAGAACAAGGATTTTTTTCCTAAGTAAGGAAATCATTTCATTCCAAGCGCTTTCGCACATGTACACGAGAAGACTGAAGATAGCTGTGAGCAACACTGTGATTGCCACATTGCTGAACGGCTTATCAACTTACTCTGGTTTAGAGGAAACTTAAAGGGCCACTTCTAGTGTATCAACAAGTGACGAATAAATTAGCATCAAAGAGCTCCAGTTCATTCTTCTGGATTGATATTTGTCATCAAAGGCCAAGGGTGTTTCGTTGAGTTATGCTGAGGTTTGTTGAAGATAATTAGAACGCAAATTTGTCGTTACTAAAACGTGTGTAAACTTGAAGACAGGAACTTGCGTCAGAGTCGACGAACAGGAGAAGTGCTTGAAAGTTTTCCGTGTTTGCATAACTCGTTTTATGGCGGACAGCGCGTATCCTTTACAGACATCCGTGCAAAGGAAGAGTTTTGCGATAAACGACACGATCAGTAAATATAAGGAAGTAGCGCACTCGTTTGGATTCTTGGTTCGGTCAAATATCGTTTTTTCTTTACTCGAAGGATTAGTAGAATGAAACTCAATTCGACTTATGACTGCGATACAGTTTTCATGAGAACATCCTACGCGATCCTGCCCATCCTCAACGTGCTGTCGGGTTTGCTGGCTGTGATCGGTAATGCATCCGTGCTATATGCTATTTATTCTACTCCAAGACTGAGAACCGTGTCGAACTACTTTCTGTGTTCGCTCAGCACCGCAGATTTCCTTGTAGGGCTGGTCATGGACCCAGTATATGTCGCTGTATTCCTTCTGCAGGTTAAAAGCGACACTCATCCCCTTCGTGTGGCTGAACATTGGCTCTGGATACAAACAGTCGTATCAACAACCTTCACAATGTGTGCTGTGACCATCGAGCGCTACGTAGCAGTCAAATTCGTCTTCCAGTACCCTCATATTGTGACGGTTGCACGGTGTATCTATAGCGTGCTTTTCATATGGGCGTTTTCCTTCGTTTTTGCCTCTGCGCGGTTTATTGTTAGAGACCCAGCGGATCTTCCAAAGTTGTGGACAGTCACAACTATTCTTGCTGTACTGCTTCCCCTGGTCGTCATCCTGTACTGTAATATTCACATTGTGCGCGAGGCGCGACGGCAAGTCAGGCTGATTGTCGCTCAAAGCCAGACCAACCCGACTCTCGCGGCCACCATGGCGAGGAACAAGAAATATGCGTACACTGTGGGGATAGTAGTTTTGTTGTTCGTTCTGCTGTGGTCGCCATCACTAGTGCTTTCGTTTGTTGAGCTTTCCACAGGGAACCCCTGCGCTAGAGGTGATATCGTCTACGTTTGGTTTTGGGCCGCGTTTGTATCTTTTCTAAGTTCTACACTTAATCCGCTGGTGTATTCAGTTAGGAGCAGAGAGATCAGAACTGCTATATCAAATGCGTTTCGGATTTTGTGTTGGCACAAATAATAATTAGACTCCAAAGTGTCGAGGAACCAAGCGAATTTTTTCGCTGATATTGGTTGTTCATCCACTAAAGACGAAGCCTCGATAACCATAAATATCTGACAAAAAACTTTCAGGCCATTGTTTTGTTAATTATGCGAAAGAAATTTCAACCACAGGCTCTGCTTAAAAGTGGTATTTGATGTTATTTTAGAAAACTTATTGAAAAGTATTGAATAAATTGAGCGATACATGTAAAATGCTTGAATTATGATAAAAATAGCCCGTCATGCGTGATCAATGCATGCATGAGTTGCTGGCTTGCTGGAATTTCGTCGCTGATATTGGTTGTTCATCCACTAAATACGAAGCCTCGATAACCATAAATATCTGACAAAAAACTTTCAGGCCATTGTTTTGTTAATTATGCGAAAGAAATTTC
>JAOBRG010122549.1:8400-19345 GCA_027574985.1 Umimayanthus nakama | reverse complement strand
TTTTGAAGTTTTCGGCCGACTTGATGAAACCAAAGCTTAAACAAAGCGCAAAAAGCATGCCGGACATCAGATCCGCTATTTTATTCTCTAATAAAAAACAACGTGTCACCAGAAGCCAAGCAAAGTACAAAAGTAAAAAACATCAGAAAACATGAAATATTTGCTCTGGTGTTTCGTGTATTTCGGCCCTTTTTTTTACAAAAAAAGGAAATGTTTAGTATTTCCTTTTCATACACTAAAGGTCTGTACTAGGCTCTGTATAAACACTTCACTGACGGTCAATGAAAAGTCAGGGAAAAACGAAATTTTTTCAAGGTCAGGGAAAAGTCAGTAAATTTTGCATTTGATCGGAGAAATTTGGAATTCTGCTTAAAGTCACGAAAAAGTCAGGGAAATTTATATCAGTTTAGATATTATGAGCACCAAGTCACAAGAGCAACGAAAGGAAGTCGAGAACGAGCAAAGCATACTGAACGTGTTAACAAACAAAAAAATATGTGAAGCATGTTATGTTTTCTTTACAAATTGCCACGTTCAAGGTCAGTGAAGTTTTGCTTTAGGCCAGGGAAAACGGTAATGGAAAAGTCAGAGAACTTTTTCATTCGGATGTGTGGCAACCCTAACGATACAATTTATGCTATTCTGTTATCTAGTAGCCTGTGCCGCTGCCAGTCTTGTCAGAAAGCCAAAAATTCTATTTCTTGCGGAGAAGGCGGCGAATTCGATTTCTGACGCCGTGTTGAAGGTGTTCAAATTGAGTAAATCCGGCGATCAGTTCCCGACCTTCCCACCCTTCCCCCATTTTTAACAAGCCCGCCAGCTACGCAGCTGCAGCATCTAGATAAACGTTCTAAACGTAAGAAATTGTTTTTACACCAACCTGGTGAATTTGCCGTTCCCACTTCGTCATCCACTTCCGGTTCCTCTGCGATTGATGTGTACCTCCGATGGAGCATGATTTCCAGAATGCGCTGAGTAATTCAGCCTTCCGTTTGTTGCTTTTCACACTTCCTGGTTGTCTTCTGCCTGCAGCTGTATCAACAGTGCATGAATGCGAGACCCAAACACTATGTGCCGGGTAACTGGATGTAATACCGCAGAATTCCTAAAGTAACGATTGTTGTACTTTCGCAAAAAACGTCCGCCTTGTTTGGTGCGCAAGCCAATACAAGGAGAAACTGGGGAGAAAAAAATGATAAGGCGACTAGCCAGCTGATCTGGCTCCATGACGTCACGGGAAAAACCTGTTATCATCTTGCCCGCAGTAATAAACTTTTGAATGCAAAATTGAGCCGAATCAAATGTAGATAAACCAAAATAAACAACAACCGACACGGTAGCCATATTTGTTCGTTCAGGTGAACTTTGATCGCGCACAGAAATGCATGCTTTGGGGACTGGGAATGACAACAAGTTTTTGTCGCACCTGATTGGCATATTGGCTAGTTTCATAGTCTCACATCAGCTGGAGGGGAGGGGGAGGGAAAGCGGATGGGGAGGGGAAAATGAGGAAGCGCGCCTCCAACATGGCGGCCGTTCTTTCGAGGTCACGGTTTTAGCAGTGCTTGGGCGACCTCACTTTCGGAGGGATCTAACGCTACTTTCGGATACCAAAATTTGTCACTTGTAAACGTCAGTAAACTACCAAAACGTTCGAGGAAAACATGATACCGTCGTTACGTCCGTTCTCGTTAATTTTTCTTTAATTCTTTCACGTTGTGTTATCTGTGTTTATGTTGGAATCATCTGAGTTTAACGCTAACGTTGACTACTTATTACTCAGTGATGACAAACAAGTATCCCCGAGTGTTCGTTTTACTGAAGACTTAACATGGTCGTTAGTTTCAGGAGGTTCGTTACATTTTTTGGTGCTGCATAGTCGTCCTTATTACCATGTTGGTCAAAGCCAGTATTTTCACACAAAGTCGAAAATTCTTCGCCACATAGAAGTATCGCATCCAGTTAGGTTGATGTATCATACTTCTCACATAGAGACTGGGTTTCCTGTGCACACCGCGACCAAGCTTTGCACCGTCCTGAGTTTCTTTTCAGTTTTAAGCCGAAAAAGACGGCAGGTTTGAAGTGAATGGGTCCTTAGTACTCCGTTTTACTTGGCCTCTTTGCCACTATTTTTTTTAAGTTAAAGTCCGACTAAGAACTGTGCAGGCCAACGGCAAAGAATGCAAAAAGGTGCTGATTGCGATATTGTTTAAAGCGCTCACCTCAATGGCCAAAACACGAAAAGCTACTATAACTTCACTATGTAGTACAATGATGTAACTCTAGTTTGCTAGTTTATTCCTTTATAGTGAAAACTGTTCTAATACTTAATGCAACAGAAATGTCATGTAGGGAACATAGAAAATTAGAACCTTTTGTTGGCTTTTGTCTTGCTGTCTCTCGATTGAATGAAACCTTGTAGCACAAAAGAAACGTCGCTTTGAAACAAACTATCATATTTTTTCTGAAAAACTTGCTGTGTGTAGGTTGATGTTTTCTCAGTATGAAAACCCAAACACTTAAATATTGGGAAAGTGAAACTGCCGCAGAACAAAAGAAGGTTGCCTAGTGTTTAAATGGATTGTTACTTAAAGATGGATAGATCGGCTGAGTGTTTGGTTTGCACAATTTCTGGACAAGTGTCCGTGTATGTAGAAGTTGTGTACATCAAACGCTTTTGTCACAACCAGTCTAAACCGGCTTCCGAGACAACTAGATATTCAGCTTTCTGCTCTTCACAGGCTGTTTTTTCTTTCTTCTCGTTTTTCGGCTTTTTGGTATTGTGTGTAGGAAAATGATCCTCGTAGCTTCGGTTCCGCTTTAGTTACAGTATTCGTATCTAAAGCTGAAAGCGGTAAACCAGCTCCAACACTGACCATCTCATCCGTGTGTGGTTGCATGTCTTCCAAGCCGTTTTAGTCAGAACTGAACCTCCGTAATCGCGGCCATTCTGTTCTGAATTTAGCTTTAATAGGAACGATACGCAGTATCTCTTTCAGTCAATAATTTTTTTTCTGAAAGTACTGCGAGCAGTATGGAAGTTTCGTGTACATATAATATATATGTTCAATACTTCGATCGTTAATATTCAGGTGTGTGTTTGGTAACGGAGCTATGTAATAATTTTATAATCTAAAAGAGTGTTACTTACTGGAAGTCTGTTAGTTTTAACTACTAGGGATAGCTTGACAGATCAGGGTCTTGGCGACTCCGAAATATAAACGAAAGCTTCACCATGTGCACTGTTCTCTCCGTTTGTACTGATTTTTGTAATAAATTGGATGGATGATTTCATTATTAACAGCGAAGTGTCAGGTTTCACTGTTTTGAAAAGCAAATAATTATACGCGTTGGCTTTGTTTGTGATTTTAATTGCTATGCAAGAGAATTCAGCGGCAATTGATTAATTTATCGGCATGCTACTGTAAAGATCTATTGAGTGTTAGAAAGACGAAGGAAAAAACCGTCAGGGGGGGGAGCCTACCATGGCAAGAAACTATCAAACTCCTGTTAGCATCTCTTAATGCAATACACGTCGCGCCAGTTAATATTGAGGAAAAAAGACCCAATTCCTAATCCGAGTTAAATTAATAAACTGGGATCTGTAGCAAGTCGAAAGTTCATCTATTTTCATGCAAATTGCGCATTTTTTGACAGGAGTTGGCACCACGAGGTGTAAATATTTGTTAGATTAATGTATGAAAAATAATGAGAAATAAATGCATGTTTTGTCTTTGGCTTTGAACATTCCGTAAAACATCGAATAGACTTTTTAAATCTCGAGACGTAGCCCCCTCATCTCGAAAAAAGACACTTCTCAGCAAGAAGCACATGGGTGATATTGGCTTCTTTTCGATATAGTACTTACATTGTAAAGTAATGTCAAAGAAACAGAAATAAGAGTTGAAAAACACTTGGTTTACAATTTAGGTTATTTAATGTCTGTTGGTTAAACTCGATGATGTGGACTAATTTCTTCTCTGATTATTATGATAGGTTGTCATCTGCGTGTTTTGATGATCATTAAAATTTAAAAAAATAATGTTCTGGTTCTTCATGAGGTTTTTATGTTTAAAATCAGAGTTTCGTGTTTGTGTTTCAATAGTCGTATTGTTTTATTACAACAATTCTAAAGATTTGCAGCATTCATTTTGAAAGGAAGCCCATGGACTTTTCGAGATTTTATGGAATTTGACTGAAAGAGTACACGCTTTTTTTTTACGAGAACCAGTAACTTTCGGCTGGGGCTGGGCTGTTCTTAACATTGTGACAATTTCACTCCAAAGTTATTCTTAAATTGTTCTTATTTCTTGAAACTTACAAATTGTGGATTTGTTGCCCGTAACGATAGAAAGGCGGTATGCGATAAACTCTTGAACGGCTGTCATTCCACGTGCGCGAACGTGACGAGCTTGCTTACTACTCTTCCAGCGCCCGATAATCAAGCTAATTCATACATGTAGCGAAAAGAGCAGTTATAAATGTTATTATAAACTTAAATGTATATTTCAATCTGCGTACTAGGATTAAATAAATTCTTTAATTTGTCTGATCAAAGTTCAGCCTGGTGACTGTTCTTAGCTTGTTCTTAGTTTTTGGCCGACTCGTACCAAGTCTTATCACTGTCCCAGCGCCCGATGACCAAGCTAACTCTTATAAGTTTTGTTTTCATGTACACCTCTATCTGTGTAAAACGATTTATTCAACAACTTTTGCATCCCTGGCTAACGGGCAATTCAGTATTACCTTTCGTATTTTCATTAAAAGAGGACCTGATTTAGTTATAAACATAAATCTTCTCTTTACAGTATCAGTAACAAATTGGTTATCTAGTTTTGAGAAAAGGAGAACTGATCATTCGCGTCGAACTCAGGTATATGGAAATTGTATGGAAACAGATGTGGGTAATTAGCAACGCGTCATTTAAGACTTCTGTGAGAAAGGATTAATAGTCAAAGTGTTTTGTCGCAATTTATGTACAGTTTTTACACGAACGCTTTTAGTCAAAAAGTGAAATGCTGTTTTTGTGTTTTTTAGATTCTCATGAAGACCAAAGACCTCGTGCAACAGGTGAGTGATGGTGTGTGAGCGAGTGTCAAACAACCTGTGACAGAGCACTAAAGGAGATGTAGGCAGTAAATATTGAAACAAAATCTCACTTCAAGATATGATCAGAAAACTGATGAGCATGCTCACGAGTGAAACGTAGATCAGTCCTATAGGTCTTCCGGCTGGCTTGTATGAGGAGTTTTGTATTTCTTCATTGTCATATGTATGCGTGCACGTGTCTGTCTGTTCTGTGTGTGTGTATGTGTGTGCGCCTGTCTGTCTAGCTGAGGCCTTCTGTTAAAGCCGACAGTGCATGTGTATTTGAGTGAGGAAAAGTACACAAGCAATGTTCGTAGAAAACTGCAATTACTGTTCTAGTAAAACAACGTGAGATTCGTTTTGTTTCGCAGATGAACTTGGACGTAATTTATGGTGACACAGATTCCATCATGATCAATACGAACTCCACTGATCTGGCTGAAGTGCGAAAAATTGGGAACAAGGTAAGTAAAATTTACATCTCGTGAAAATTTGCATTGTCAGTTTCTTCATGATTACTTAAGCCCTGTCACACTACTGCGTATCGTACAGCGCATGCCAGCATATCAACCTACGCTGGTGGACGCTGAAATACGCTGAAGGTACGTTAGACATACGTTGTACACGCTTCAAGCACGCTCGCATACGGTGGCATACGCCGACATGCATGTACGGCAAGGCAGAGTTTCATTTTTTAAGCATTGCTTAAAAATGTTGTGCGTATTCGGGCGTATGGTTTATAAGCAAAGCATACGCTAGGAATAAGCTGAATACGCAAAAGCTACGCTAGAAGAACGTTACTTATAGCTAAAGTACGCTGGCCATGCGCTGACTTTACGCAAGTGACCCATACGCTACTTAAAACGCTACTCATAGGTTCAAAACTGTTAGTATACGGACAATTCTGCATTTATAGTTTCCGAATGGCACATATGAGCGTATGAAAATCCGTTTCCGGCTTTCATGTATACGCAATTAATACGTTTTTCTCATACGCAATAGTGTGACAGGGCCTAAATGGATTTTAAATTTTTACAAAAAGCTAGAGTGTTTTCGTACAAAATATTTTACTACCTGTGATTACATTCTGCTTTCATCAAAGTTTTTTATTACCTGGCGTAAGATGTAACAAAGAAAGTACGTACTCCGGTCTTTCTTTTCGACCTCACATACGGCAAGCAATTCTGGGAAAAAGAAATCTTGTGATCATTGAACATCTTAACAACCTCCCCTGCAGGTCAAAGGCGAGGTTAACAAGCTTTATCGCCTGCTGGAGATTGATATCGACGGTATCTTCAAATCAATGCTGCTGCTCAAGAAGAAAAAGTAAGATCATTTTACAATTTGAGTTTTTCTTGTCTTTTTGCTTGTTTAGGTAATGGTCCCAGTAAGAGCTAGGCAGGTCAATGACAAGGATTGCAAAAGGGTTCTGATTGCGAAATTTAACCCACTTACCTCGCTTGTTAAAACATAAAAATCTACCATAACTTTACCGGCCAGACTTTTTAACTCTAGTTTATTAGTTCAGTCTTTTTTGTTTAAAAATTTTTTGAGGTATAAAGCAGAAAATTTGCTTCTCTTTCTTGGCACTTTGACGAAATCTTGTAGCTCGAATGAATATGAGGGTCCCTTTGAAATAAAGTTTTGTTACATTTCGAAAACATGTTGTGTGTAGATCGTTTCCACTCAATCCTAAGAGAGACAAAAGACATGGCGGCCATGTTGGTGCAAAAATCAAAAGATAATCAGAAAATTCCAATGTTAAATGTGCATCAACATGACGTAAGTGACGTCAAGTAAAAACCGTCTATGAGTTGCTGTATTTTCAGATAAGAAAACTTGATGTCGTGCGAACATCATGAGATTAACCTTGCGACCACTATTGCTACTTCTGTTGTACTTTTAAGTTAAAAACACTGCTGGAAAAGCAATCGCGATTTTTGGCGCGTGTCAACTCGAATAGCTCGCGGTTTAAAGCTTGCCGGCGTGTTTACCAACTACCTTTAGGTGAGATCTACCTTATTTCACTTTGTTTTTGCGACATTAAAATATTGCGATTATTTTTCCTCTGCGGTCACAGTAACAAATACTGAATTATTATTGGTTCTTAACGTATTCGTGACCGGGCAAGATTTTCCTGTCTCTGACCACGGTCACGGTTACCTGCGCTGCTTCGCCTCTGGTTCGCCCCTTGATGTGCTTGTCCGTTGGAGGAAAAAAATAAGTTATTTACCGGCTTGTGGTCGGTCTCGTTTAGGGAAAAACTGTGACCTCGGCCTGAATAAGCTGACCTCGGTCACAATTTTTCCCTATACGGACCTCCCAGCCGTCAAATAACATATATTTCTGTATGAGTGGTCGTGTTTCGCGATTCTATAAAATACTTCACAGTGTCAAAGTTTTCATAATTTTCTGAAAATCGCAAAATTGAAGTATAGCGAAAATGTTTCCTGATACTACTAACGTCAGTGCTAAGTACATTTACTTTAGGAGGTGGTATGAGCTGTAAGTTCCTTGTTCCATAAAATGACTGACCGGGTCAGGCAGTCAGGTCAAAAGTCTGACCGCTCTCCTAAACAGTCTTTTTTTACCTTGCTCAGGTACGCTGCTGTTGCTATAACGGAAAACGAGGATGGTGAGTGGATCCCTTTAGTTCGCAGACACCATCCAATAACTCCTCCCCCCCCCTCCCCCGTGGGACATGGTTTTGCGAAGGAAACCTATTGAGCAAATATTTTTCCTCCTTGGGTTGGGGTTTTTGACAGTGTTTGACAGCACATACAAGGTAAACAGTGATATAAAACGTTACTTGTATTGACAAACAATGTCCCAATGGGGTGGGTCATTTTTTCTGTTTTGACACCAGTCAATGTCAGTTCCCCCAATATGTCAAGGGGGGAGGTGGGGGTTAAGTTTGACTAGTGCATTGGTTAGACACTGTAACACTAACCCCCACACAAGTAAAACACAAGAAAAATGGTAGTTTCATTGTTCGAACAACAGACAACAGTAAACGACTTTACCCTCTTTTTATGAGAAGTCTAATTTTTGGTTAAAAGTTAAAGTTCTTAAAAATGTTTTGAGTATTTTAGCCTTTTAAAAATATTCTTAAACACTCTTAAACATTTTGCTAGTTTGGGTGACGATGGAGTATTTGTCATTTGCAAGAACCAACTGGCGGCATAGATACGCTATATTAATTGACACTATCTGATAAGAAAACAAAATAATAGTGTTAAAAAAGATTTTAGAGCAAAGTTTTCCCTGTTAACAGAGGCCTCTCGTAGTTACACATGCACTTCATGTGTGGATTCAGGCAAACATATATATTGTAGCAGTATATGATCCTTAGATGAGTTTTAGTGCTCTCGAGCAAACGCTTCAACAAATATGTTTAAATAAAACAAAAACACTACATCGCCAACGAACGTTAGCCGAGATACAAATGACTTCACTGGTTTTGTGCAGTGTCCAAAATAAAATTTCTTCATCTTACCTCTGCCTCAGTATGTTCTTGAATTTTGGGCATTTTTCAGCCTCGTGTTCTCAATAGCAAAGGCCCACTCCAAACTTGAACTTTATTCAAGAGTTAAGAGGGTTTTCGGTAAAGAAAAGTATGTAGATCTTATTTGGAACTCGAAAGCCCGAAGCGTAGTAACAAAAATACGAACATCGGCCAATCATTTCCCAATTGAGCGCGGGCGTTACCAGAATATTGAGCGAAATGATAGAATGTGTACCATATGTGATCAAAACGTTATGGGCAATGAAATCCACTATGTAATGTACTGCTCAAATAAGTTAATGGTTGATAAAAGAGAAATTTTCTTTAGAGATATATATAAAATAAATACATTATTACAGGTACTTGATTTAGATAGTCTGTTTTATTATATTTTAAGCATGAAGGACGAAAATATTATCAAAAGAAGTAGCGACTATTGTTTGAAAATACTAGAAATTTATGATTTAGAAAGTAGTAATCTGAGTTAAAATGACGTTTTAATATGTTTTGTTTATTAATTTTTTTAAATTTTTTAATATGTATACCGAATTTAATTAGTGTAGTTTACATTTTATTCATTTCATCTTGAATACTATTTTTGTACCGATGTCTCAAGCGGAGTCAAGGTCAATAAACTATTGTTGTTGCTGTTGTTGTTGTTATAAAAAGGTTTTTATTTAAAAACGTTGTAAAGTAGTAAATCCAGAAGAAAACTGTTAATCTCCTTAACAAACCCAACTTAATTTCTTCTCGTTTACTAAATGAAGGAACTGTCAAGGAAGTGAAGGAGATGAAAGGACTTGACATTGTCAGGAGAGACTGGTGTGATCTGGCAAAAGACACTGGCAAGTAAGAGGCCAACTAAATGCATTGTTAAGAAATATGGTCGTATTGCTATTATTTTGTTATTTTTTGTTTGCTAAACGACTTGCTGTTTTTTTTTTTCTCTCCTAGCTATGTTTTAGGTCAAATTCTTTCATCTCAACTCCGTGAAACTATTGTGGAAAACATTCACGATTTTCTCATCACAGGTAAAACATTTTTGTTGCTAAAATATGTTGTAATAGGCATATTGTCGTGGAAAAATCTTGAAAATTGTAAATATTCAGCATTCTGGAAAACCTGAAAAACAACAGTTGATTGAGATGATGGAAAAACGTTGGATGTGAGATCTGTGTGTGAAGTCGTGGCCGAAATAACTTCGTTACCCATCGTTTTTGGGCCATTTTTCAAATGTTAGGTCATGAAATGTGGGATTAAGATGTGTACGAACAAAATGCAATAGTAGTATACCCTGCAGAATTTGTATCATATGTATGTAAAACATTTTCATAAGTTGTACATATTATTACATTGATGTTAAAAAAAGGTTCTGTTTCTTGTGGGAATTTTTTTGTCTTTTTCTACCATACCACCACCACTGACATTAACAAAAACACCAACGTTTTATTCACTTCATTTGTTGTATGAATGCTAATTTGTTTTCAGAAGGAAATTGATAATATAAGTAGATATTAGTGATGGTTGCCTGGATTAACCATAGGGGCTGTACGAGCCAGGCACGCGTAGTTGTAGTGGTAATAATAATTATAAAAACAATAGTAATAATAATAGTAATAATAATAATAATAATAATAGTGATAATAATAATGATAATAATTACAATATTCATAATATTAAATAATAATAATCATAATGATAGTGATAGTGATAGTGAAAATGACAGTGATGAAAATATTGAAAAAGATAATGATAACAACAAGTCGCGGTGATTGAGATGAGCTGCCCATTGATGGACAAAAGAGAAATTAAAGATGCAGAAAAGATAGCCAAGTACGGCCCCCCAGAATAGTAGATTAAACAGCAATTTCCCGGGTACGACGTCAAGCAGTTTAACAAAGTCATTAATATACCGGGAGGGGTATCCATGGAGCTCGAAGAGACAATGAAAGACCTTGTCGGACAGCGATCCAAATCAATGCTGAGGCGGATGCAAAAAGTTATCCTGTCACACAGTTTGAACATTGCACGAGTTATTTTAAAATTCTGATGTGATTTTAGAATTTTACAATGATATCCATTAAAAGTTTTATCACATTTTAAGATATGTCACGGAGAAATTTTGATAAGAAGGTTTAAACGGAGTTTTAAGACGTGTTGAGTTTGAGTATATACTAGGTATGTAAGACAGGCGTCATAGGCTACGTTCGCGCCCTATATGTACGTTTTATTTAGGGACACGACATCCAAACGTTTTAAACTGCAACAATAATAACAATGATAATAACAGTAACAATAATAATAGTAATTATTATTATAATTTTTATTGTTTTTATTATTATTATTATTATT
>JAOBRG010122327.1:0-19354 GCA_027574985.1 Umimayanthus nakama | reverse complement strand
GAAATAAAGGGACAGCTCGCAGTCTAGTTCTGGCCAAAAAGGCCCTGCTTGTTGATTAGCTCCACTCAGTTCTCCAGCTCTGGTCAGCCATAGTGACCCAGAAACTCAGAATCTTAGTTTCGGCAGGAAAGATATATGTGACTGTGCACTGTACACATTGATGGCCATTATGAATGCATATTTGCATGCGTGGGTAACAATGATTTGATATAAACTGTTTGAATCAAAATATATATTTTATAATATGTTTTTTTAAAAAAAAAAGCTTAACCAATGTGAGCTATTACTTATGTATGGGTCAAATCTAAGGGTGCCCATACCCCCTCATGGGCTGACACCCGGGCATTTGACATTTTTTAAATTTTTGTGGACCGTCAAATTTCCCAGCATGCGGGCCCTTTCCCTGGTTAAACGCCATGCAGCGAGGAAGAATTCAAGGAGTGCTCGCTCGAGTCGCGATGTAGCCCCTTGCTACTGGTGTTTTAATATAACATATACCGGTACTTCACTGAATTCACATTGTTACAAAATAAAATTGAAATCAACCCCTTTACAAACTACACTGCCTTCTTGATTTATATTGATGCATAATATTTGGATACACAAGGTGCTGCAATGTTTTTTTTCTGGTAACAAATGCTGAGGGCACCGGTACCTAAACAGATGTCAAATTCCTGCCTACCCGGGACTTAATTTGTGTTAAATGCTCGGGGTTACCCAGGGGGAGGGGGGGGGAGGGCACTCTTGGAATTAACTCAAACTGTACATTACTACTAGGAACACTTGGAATGTTCGCTCATTTTTGAGTGATAGTGATCTTGGCTTTGCTTGGCTTTGCTTTGCTGACAATGTATTCATAGAAAACACTAGCTCATGTTCTGTTTATAAATCATATAAAAGGGAAGGAAACCAATCAGTTGTTTGGGTTAAAGGGTTAAAGTGGTCTGTTGTTTTTACTTTTAGGTGGTGAGGAGGTTGCCCAAGCCGCCCAGACAGTTGAGATCGACCCTTATGAGATGATGGAGGCTGTCGATGTGTTGAGCAAGATTCCTAAAGACTTCTATGAAAATCTCGTAAGTGACATTAAAGCAATGAGTGTGGCTGAACAATTGAAGAGTCTAGTGGAAAAGCGTTTGATGAAAGTGATTTTCTATGTAAAGAGAGACTACAGATAAAGATATCAGTAGTAATCAAAGGAGAATTAAGAGATTAAACAGTAGTCATGTTGCCGTTTTTGCACTAGTGTCTTAACTTAGGTCTTTAATAGCATACTGACCAGTGCCTTTTTTAATTCAAATTATAGGCATCTGTTCCACTTTCCATTAGGCTGTTTTTTAAGTATAAATAGTTACTTGGAAAATCTCTATTTTCAAACAGAAAAGGGAAGTTCATCCAACTTTTCTACTTGGTGGTAAAGCTGCAGTTTAATTGGCCAAATTCTTACAAAATGTGGATGATGTGAGTGCTGTTTGAAGACGTGGTTTAAAATGGATTTCTTGTACATTAGTGGAGTCCATCTTTAAGCACTGTAGAAAAATTCAGAAAGACTGGAATACGTCCTGTTCATAATCCTGGTTGGAATTCGCAAGAAGCCCTGGATTTATTCCTTGAAGCTCTAACTTGAAATTAAGTCCCACAATACTGTGTGTTGGTGCCAAAGTGATAGTTATAATTTTGATCCATGCAAGACATATTCAAACTCCACAAAAATTTTGGTTACAAAGTTATTAATTTGGTTTTTTTGTTTATGATTGACTCTTAATCTCAGGAAAACAAGAAATGGCAGATAAGGAAAGAAGCTCTGGAGGGGCTGGAGAAGATTGTCAACAGCCCCAAACTGGAGGGAGGACAGTTTGGAGAATTGATGTCTGCTTTGAAGAAGGTGGGTACATTTTCTAATATGTGACAGAAATGAAAATATTTGTTTTTAATTCCATAAACCTGTTGAACTATTTTTTTCGAGGTTATTTTGTTAAGAAAAGGCAGAAGGAAAAAATGAATTTAACAAATCACAGGTCCACTTGACCTTTCGTCCCAGCCTGCCGCTACACTCCAAACAAGACCTGTATTTTATCATTTTTTGTCCTGTTTACACACTATATATTATGTGTAAATGTATATTGAAGGCTGTACATCGTATAACTTGATAACCGTCACTTGTTTTTTCATATACCCCGTCATTCCATTGTTAATCAAAATAAATTGTGTCGGTCAATGCCTAAATGTTGGTAAGTCTTGCTTTCTATTGTTTTCTGGAAAAGGCCTTGTTAAATTCATTTAATTAAAAATAGTGAAAACAAAAGGGATGACAAAACAATAATTATGGCACTTTATTAGTTGTCACTAAACACTGTGGTTTTGTTAGAGTCCCACAAATCAATTGCATGTCACTGACAAAAGAAAAAGTTTTATTAACCTCAGCTAGTAATTATTGTCTCTTTACAGATAATAGCCAAGGATTCCAATGTGATGATTGTTGCAGTAGCAGGAAGGATTGTAGCTTTGCTGGCTACTGGACTGCGGAAAAAATTCACGTCCTATGCCGGCATGATAACTCCAGTCATCTTGGAGAAATTCAAGGAGAAGAAAGCTATGGTTGTCACAGCTCTGCGAGATGCCATTGATGCCACTTTTTTAACAGTTAGTAGGAGTCACAGACGTTCAACAGAGTTCTTTTTAAAAACACTTATGCCTTGGTTACATGAAGATGTCAACCTTACCGTCTGACAAACTAAGTTACATTTTAGTCAACTGCAATTCAGTTGCTCTTACCTGTAAAGTTATAACATTCTACATGGAGTCAACATTTTCATTTGAATAGAACAAATGCATTGATTTAAACTGAATCAGTTGATCCTTTATTGGTCAGGATAAGTATCAAACTTAAGATCGATGTTTGACTTGGCCATATTTTCCCCCAGTCTTTGGGACTGTCCATGCGAACCTTTGAGGTTGTCATTGCTGTGGTTTTCATCGCATTTTGATCAGCTGGTTACAAGTTGAAGCTGTTCACTCCTTATGCAGTTTTACTTCTCATCTAATTTAGTTTTGTTTCAGTAATCATTTTCCTATTATTTATAGACCAACCTGTCAGCAATGCAGGAAGACATTCTAGCTGTTTTAGAGAGCAAGAACCCAAATGTAAAGGAAGAAACAGTTAAGTTCCTTGTCAGGACCTTTTCTAAGTGTAACAAGGAGATGATCCCAAAAGCTGTACTGAAACCTCTCTGCAGCAGTCTGATGAAGGTGAGTTTAGTAAAACCAAATGCGAACTGAGCTTGTGCAGTCTTGATTAGTTGCGCAAATATTCAACAAGCACACATGTATGCATGTTCCATCTTTATATTGCAGAGAAGTTGGCGTAATGAATAAGATCTCTCCTCCCAATCCTGAGGTCCCCAGTTTGATTCCCGGCCTGGTTAAGGGTTGAATATTTGGGTGAACTTCTTTCTCGCCAA
Source organism: Umimayanthus nakama (assembly GCA_027574985.1). Lineage (NCBI taxonomy): Eukaryota > Metazoa > Cnidaria > Anthozoa > Zoantharia > Parazoanthidae > Umimayanthus > Umimayanthus nakama. The sequence goes on along the minus strand of JAOBRG010122327.1, from coordinate 15,896 downwards.
AGTTCACTCGGCTTTCAATCCTTCCGGGGTTGATAAAATGAGTACCAGCATACATGTGATATCCCGCCTCGAAGCTGCTGCCAGTTGTGCCTTTATATGCTTTCAGTCTGCTGGGGGTAAATTGATCATAGTAAAGCGCCTTTGAGCATGTCACTTCAAAAAAGTGCTGTATAAATGTACCACTTTCCTTTTTACCTTTATTGGATTTCGGAACATGTTCAGTTGCCAGTGCATTTTGATGTTATTCAAGGTTGTTTATTAGGAGAACAAGATTCTGTACAGTACATAGCTAACAAAATTTCTCTTCAACAGACTACAAGTAAACAGTTACAGTCTGTAGTAACAGTAAACTAACTGTAAGTTGTTTGTAACTGAACAAACCTAAAATTTGACGAACACTCTTAATAAAAATTGTTGTTTTCATCTTTCCTGACATTGCATACCTGCCAACCCCTCCGATTTTATAGGACAGTCCCTATTTTTGACTTTTGAAACCTCCGAACTTTATGTATGAGTGACTCATGGATTTCAGTGCAGAGTGCAGTATGTGATTGATATGCTTTGGTTTTCCTCTACCCCAAGTTTTCAGCAGCCAGTGAGCCCGCACGGTTTGATGGGAAGCTTTGGTCTGGGGGGGTGTTGATGCAAGTGTTCTGATTTCCAAATGTTGGCTGTTATGGCACTGACAGACAAAGCAAAAAGTAAACATGTAATAAATGAGTTTTTCAGAGTCAAACGAAAATTGCTCTTACTAACTTGTGAGCTCTATGAATTACATTGTTTTGACTTTCAAAGCCTGTGGATGTGTACTGGTAATAAATACTGTGTTATTGCATACCTTCTCCTGTGTACAGCGAATGGATGACACTGTGGGCCCGGTGAGAGATGCTGCTGCTGAAGCCCTGGGCACGCTCATGAAAGTTGTGGGTGAACGGCCTCTCAGTCCTTACCTGGATAAACTGGACAAGATCAAAATGGATAAGGTATTGCAATATTTATTTAGATTGCTGTTAGCTACATGTAGTGTGCAAACTCAGGTTATTTTTACAATTCTAGGTGAGAAAATATCTGGCAAGTACTGTCTTGGTTTAGGGAAATTATCTGTAATGCTAAAAGCGTTAAAACATTAAATGATCTATAAAGTTTTAATGTTTGAGATTTTAAAACGGCAGTTACGGTGTTTCATGCCAGGGCGACCATCATCAGACTATTTTATTGTATTTTATTGACTTCAGGTGCAGCCTTATTACATTGTTTTGTATACCGGTATCTTGTTTTTTCTAAAACCATTTACCTTCTATTACAGGCAGAAACTATTTTCTTCAATAATAGTGTTTAATGTTATAAGGGTTTGATACATGCTACAATCCACAGTCCTTCAATTCTAAAACCTTTCAGTCTGCTTTCTGATGAAGTGCTAAAGCTTGAAATGTGAACTACACACCAGACCTCACAGGTGAAAGAAACATACCATATAAAGCCTTGTTGATCAAACCCCTAAATTCGTAACATGCTGCAACATTGCACACAGTATAACACGCAGCTGCTTTAATCAAGTCATGCCACCCTCTGCAATTCTGTTAAATTGTTTCCCTCATTATAAATTGCAGACACCATCAGGTAGAATCTAAATCTGTTTCTTTACCCTATAATGTTATGCACAATGTTGCACACAACAATTTCAATGGTGGCTACATGCTGCAATTTAGACTTGCAAGTTATACATGCTTTGCGTGCAATATTGCATCATGCGTGTTGCCAAAGATTGCCTTTATTTTTTGGGGAAAATGAATTATGGATTCATACCAGTTCGAGTTGGTAAGAAGGATTCTATTTAAGAAATCATGATGACACATTGTTTCCAGTTTCAAAATTTGAATGACAGAATCTTGCAGGTGCTACAAAATAAAAAAAAAGTTTACTACTTGTGAAATCTTGGTCAAACCCTGTGCAGGTAAAGGAGTGCAGTGAAAAGGCCGAGGTGAAGGGTGCGCCGGCTGCACCAGCCCCAGCAGCAGCCAGCAGCAAGCCGCCCAGTGCGTCGAGCACAGATAGTGCAAAGCCGCCTGCTAAGAAACCTGTGGCAGCCAAGCCACCAAGCAAACCTGCTGGTGGAAGTGCAAAACCAGCATCGACGAAAGGGGTTAGTGTTGACAAAAAGTTGAATTGAAAATGAATATGATGGACAGTCAACAAGAATGAGAAGTGGGGTGTGGAGAATACATAGATCTGTAGGACTACAATGGTTGGGGGGTGGAATGTGCAATGCATTCATCTTCAGGACTATATTTGAAGTGCTGGGGTTACATCTGTAGGACTACAATGGTTTTTTGGGGAAGGGGGGTTGTGCGAGGCTTACATCTTCAGGACTACATTGTACATGTATATTTGGAGTGTGGTATGGGGGCTGCATCTGTAGAACTACAATATTTTTTGGAAGGTTGTACGGGGCTTACATCTTCAGGACTATTGGAAGTGTGAGGTTACATCTGTAGGGTTGCGATTTTTAGTGAAGGGAGGGGTGGGTTGTGTTTACACTGTGCTGAGTTTGAAGGTTGTACTTGCCTTAAGAGAGTTGCCGTTAATCAGATTTTTCTTTGCCTGATTCTCTACCTTATGAAACAGTTTGAGCCTGATTTTCTTTATGTTGTACAGCCGCCAAAGAAGAAGGCCGGTGGTGGCGGCAAGTCTGCAGGCGGAGCCAAGAAAGCCAAGGGAGGTGGCAATTCATACGCTGAGGACCAGCAGGAACCGAAGGAACCTGAAATGAGTGTAAGTTTGGCAGCAACATGTACAAGTTTCGCAACTTTATTGATTTGGCATAATTGGTGATTTTTGAAGTAAAACACTGCCGTACTGTTCGCCAGCCAAGCGAACAGTTCAACATACACCAGTAATTCTCAAGAGGGTTCCTTTAAATTGCTGTAGGATGAACAAGTTGACGAGAGAGCCCAAGCTATTCTCCCAGCCGAGGTACTCACGCAGCTCTCTAGTGTAAACTGGAAAGAGAGACTGGCAGGGATTGAGGCAATGACAAAGGTATGCTCTCCATTTGGCGATTGGTTTTTACTTTGTTAATTCTACACTGAAGAAAAATGGTGACACAAATTCAGTAGGGCTCTACTCCGAGAACAAAATATTCCATTGGTCTTTGAACAAAAACAGTACATGCAACATCAAACTGACATTAAATTTTTAACTTCATGCAGTTGTCTGTTTCTTTACGGATGGTCAGTTTCAGGGTTGAGATTTCGATTGTTTATGCTACATTGAAACCGAATTGGATCTTTCGTTCTCAGACTAGAGCCTAGCGAGGCCACAAATTAGGTGATCACTTTTGCAAATAATTACTTGATGTGAAAAGAGGGATCAGACCTGTCTTACCAGTTGGCTTAGCTAGACAATTCAATCTCACAAGGCGTCCACTTTAACATTGGAAGTTTGTGCAACCAGCTTACACCTAGAGCTATTCTATACAGTGCAGATGGTAAAGAGACTCGCAGTAGGAATGAAGAATGACTCATTTTCTAACTCGGGATTGCAGTTCCCCATGGAGTCAATGAACTGTTTTTACTCGCTTAGTATTTTATTTCAAACTTTCGTTTGACCAATTAGATGATACAAATTCCAACCGTTGGTACGACCAGATTATTTCTTGGTTTGCAGAAACTATCACCCCACTGTTTGAACACTGATTTGATCTGTGTCTACAAAATTCTAAAGCTCCAATCATCAACTTTACACCATACTACACAGGCAAAAACATGCCATATCAACCCTTGTTGATCGAAATCAATATTAATTAAGTTATATCAGCTTCTCCAACCCGATGGTGGCAAAGTTGGTTTTATCCAGATTGACACATGGTTAATAGAAAGAAGGTAGAAATAAAGTTAGCTGCCAGTTTATCATTATGTAAATTCTCCTTATACTATCCACACAAAATAAGATGTTTGGTAAGGAGAATAAAGCAGATGATCATACTTATCAATTAATCTAAGATGAAAAGCAAAGTTCTGCAAACCTGTTTACAGGAAAACTGCCGAAACAGTTTAGGAGAATTCAGCAACATGCCAGAATGGGAATAAGAAGTTGGCCTTGTAAGCTCTTTAAATAAAGTGTCTACCAATATTTTTTACTAGCTGGTGAGTGAGATGGACCCTAAGACACTGGAAACCCAGGTGCTTATCAGAGTGTTGGCCAAGAAACCTGGTTGGAAAGATACAAATTTTCAGGTGAGTATTTAAAGTACGGAAGAGAATAAATATGTAGGCCCAAGAGATGCCAGTTGCAGATCTAGAGCCCCCACAGGACTTTAGGCGTCCTTGACTATTTACATGTAGGGTTCTTAAAAATAATTATGTCCTTGAATTTCAAAGCATAGGTTTTCTCTTGAAAATGTCCTTAAATTTGGGCAAAATGCCCTTGAGTGCTGTCAGAATCGATATTAGATCTGGATTGATTACACAGTCTTCTCTGGTCTTCAGACAAACGTCGAAGATTTAGTCCAAAAGTCGAGTGCTTAGACATTGTTGGATCGTGCGGGCCTTGACTCCTTGAGGAGTTCTTCATGAGTCTTTGTGTATATAAGAAGATTCAGGGCTTGTAACAAATTTAATAGTAGTTGAAAATTCTTTTAATAATTGAAAGTTCTTTTAATAATTGGATAAGTACTTCAACTGTAATGGTAAAAGTAGGTTGGTATGTATTTCATGCATTAATACAGTGAATATACTTTTGACTTTTCTCTGATTCTATATATACCGGTAATGTTCTTAGTCATTTAGTCTCAGAAGTAGTATGAATAACACATATCACTCTCTGTAGGTGCTGAAAGGAAAGTTTTCATTGTGTGGACAAATAGCAGAAATGTCAAAGCCATTTTCAAAGAGAAGTGCGTTCTATGCACTATCGGGCCTTGTTGACAAGATTGGAGATATCAAGGTGTGTCATTTTCTCTATACTTTGCATCATTAAACAACTTCTAACTTTTGTTGACGCTCTAAGATAATGCTTAACTTTCATTTGCTCTGGTCTGTTTGCTATATTGCTCAATGCGGCACTCATCTTCAAATGCAAAGTACGTTCTAACTTTGAACAGGATTTTAAATTACTTTCTTACAGCGGTGGCTGCTGTGTATCACTGTTCCTAATGGATTTTTGGTTTTGTTAACTTCATGCAAATTTGTGAGTTCTAGCTTAGGACTTTTCAGTTTGGGGTTTGAAACATTTTGAAAAAATACCTGTAGCACTCAAAGCATTTGAAGAAAAATAATTGTAATCGATATGTACATTGTACATCGTGCAATTCTCTCTGGCTTGATAAAATGACTGCCCAGAGTTGATGAGTTCACTTGTGTTTGGGGTTAGAAGGGGGAACTGTGTTATGTAGATTTTTACCAAATAAAAATAATGATTTGTTTCTTTATCCCAGCTTAAAGATCAATGTAAGGAGACGTTGACAATTTTTTCAGAGGCCTTGAGTCTGAACTATGTTAGTTTGAAGGTAAGATTTCTGATTTCTTCAGAGATTGGAAAAAACATATGCAATTAAAATTTTGTCAGGCTTTGGTAAGTAGTTTTAGAAATGGGTTTAGAGCTCGAAATATGATTATATTTGGTTGTAAAGATACAACAACTCGAGAAAGGACAATAAACTTTGTCTTTGAGAGATGCAAAGGGTCTCGCACTCTATTACTAGTCAGATGGTATTGTGTCCATGCCTAAAGAAGTTGAACAACCTTAAAAAGGACACATTTGCTGTTTTCTTCATAAAAAAGGTATATCGTTACATATCTTATTTTTGACTTCTTAATATGGTTGGAGGTATGAGAAAGAAATCGGAGATCGACATGCTTTGGTACTCAACATTTGCTATCTAGAGCAAGGATACAATGTGTCAGTAGTGTTAACATGAATGGGCAGGAGAAATAAGCATTACACGTCTGGGTTGAAATGTTTTGATCCTGAAGTGAAAAGCTCGGGTTTTTTTTTCATTCTTAGAAATGAAAAAAATACTGAAAATATATAAACTACAAATTATAGTGTTTCAAAAGGAAAATACTTTATTACGTTTTGCACGAACACTTTGAGAAATATGTTTTGCCTTAAGAAGTTGAGCAACCTTAAATAGGAATTATGCTGTGTATAGCGTGCAAAAGGATCCAGTGTATCTTGTGTCTAAAACATACAAGTTTCAGCTGGTATTAAGTTTACCCGAGGTATTTGTTTTATTTTTAGGTTGCTAAAAATGCTGGTTCTCAGAAAAACCCAAAAGTTATAGCAGAAGCGCTAAGCTGGTTGGCAGCCGCTTTGAGAGATTTTGGGTTCAAGTGAGAAACTTTATTGTTTTCTTTGTTCCATCTTGTTGGCCACAGTACTTGTAAAATTAGAAGGAAAACACGGCTGAGTTATATCCTTCATCCCGGTCATTTCTTTTAACTAGATAACTTATTGTTCTGCGAATCAGGAGAAAACTTTGAAAAATTTTTCTTATTCAATTTTCCTCCAAGGGGAATTAGGCGTAGGTTCGGGTGGAGTCATTCAGTCACAGGAACAACTTTTCTATTTGTCGTTAGCCCGCTGGTATATTGGGTGTAAGTGTTTTTGTTGGTATTTCTTGAATAATTCATTATCGTGTGAGAACTAATATTGTAGCGGACTACACATATTAAAGTTGTAGGCCAAAACTTTACTCTGCATCAAAAAATATCAGTCTATGACTCTTAGCCCACGAAAACCTTTAGTTCCAAAATGCTGGAGGACTATCAAAAAATTAACAAAATCCAAGCCTAAAATAGGCGGCATAATGTATAAATGGTTTTTAGATAATTTTTTATTAGAACTGTGTCAGAACAGTTTCTTACAGTTGTATTTCTTGCACAGAATTGATCTGAAGCCACATATCGAATATATCAAGACTGCACTGGCGAACACAAATCCAGTAAGTATATTAAATAATTTTAATTAATGTCACTCTGATACCTGCACGGAGAAATGAGAGAGGTGTTTAGGGAAATGCAACTTCAGAATACCCACTCAACAAAGAACAAGACTAAGGCTTCTTTGTAGACAAAGATGTTCTCTTTCAAAAATATTTCTTCAAATAACGCCTTAGTTAACAGCAATGAAGCAACTTCTTTAAGGATAGTTTTTATAGACCCGTTATATGTTATTTGTTAAGGTAGTTTGCTTTGACCTGCTTCTTCACTGATTTTTTAAGCTTCGTTCGCCGTTTTACTGTGCAAGACTTATGTACGCACTCAACCCCTGTCCTATTGAAGTCCATTTTATAAATCCCAATAACATAACTTTTGAACGATCTCTCCAAATACTATACTGTGACCACTCATTTTGATTGTCTTGCAGCGTAGAACCGTTAAATGAAATAAGTTCTTAAAACTTAAAAGTTGAGGGTTTTCATTATATTTTTATTTTGATGTTGGAGAACATGGCAGGACAAACAAGATTAAACAGTTTCCCTGTATCACTTAGGCCGTTCGTACAGCAGCCATCTCACTGTTGGGTACAATTCACATGTACGTCGGAGCAACCATAAGAGTGTTCTTCGAAATGGAAAAACCTGCACTGCTGCAGCAAATAGATGCTGAGATTGAAAAGGTTACTTTCAACTTGTCTTCAGATAATTCACTTATATTTGTCTATTCAGATTTTGTTGTAGTGTTAAATCGTAAGGCCAGATAAAATCAATTCCTGGTTTCTTATCAGTGCCCGCATTGCAAAAAAGCCGCTGCCTCAACATTTTCCCTTTTTTACTATATTAAAGAGAAAATTGCAGTTTTCAGATATACCAGTACTCTCATATTGCTCATGCTAAGTAGATTTCGTCCAGCGCCGGCAGGATTCATCTAAAATGGTGAATTGCGATTCGTGTTGATTTGTGTTTGTTCTTTGTAAGTTTGCAAAGGTGTTTCTTCTGCTACATTCTTACTGTTACTGTCCTTAAGAAAAAAACAAAAGAAAACAACGCATGTCTCTTTCTGCTGTTTAGAAAGTTTCTGACGAAAAACCAGGATTTTATTTTATCTAGCCAAGCTATTTTGTACATTTAGATTGACCATGCATGAGAAATTGGGTGGGAGGTGGGCAGGGGTTCCAACTGTGGGAACTACCAACTTTTTACCATGATTTTTTTTTCATCGGGTAATTTAAATTATCTATTATATCATACCGATCTTGTTCGGCAAGCTAACGACAGGAACTGCGGGCGTTTGAAAACATGAAAATTCAAACAAACCCTTCAGCTTCAAACGTAAGGCTTTTTTTTGTAAAAGTTAATTCCACCAAAATGTCTTTAAATCAATTGAAATCCGCAGTGCCCTGTTCATGACACTGTCGTGTTTTTACTATGTTCTCTTTTTGTACGTTTGGTCTGTCTCGTTAAAACACGACAGCGTCATGAAGAGGGCACTGCGGATGCCGAAACGTTGACAAGACTACAACACACAAGAAAACAGACAGGTAAGTTAAGAAAAGAAGAAAAAAACTTGAGAAAAACCGTCTGTGTCAAGACACATGAAGTAGCAAATAAAACGTATTTGTTAAACCGAAACTACCATTTACCGGATTAGATATTTCTAGCAATTATGTTCTAGTGTGTGACTATTGCTTAATGGCGAGCAGGTAAAAGATGAGAAGCCTCCCGCTCCAACCCGAGGGATCGCCCCTAAGGGGGATGATGAGGAAGACGGCCGGGAAGGAGGTGGCGAGGATGGCGATGATGGAGCGACTGCTGAACCGGCTGTTAATCTTGCCGACCTTGTTCCCAGGAACGACATCAGGTATCGTGTCATATTTCCCTGGCAGTGGGACTCCACACTCCTGATTATCGTACTTTAAAGACCTGTGAATTTCAATCATTCTCTCTTAAATTGTGTATGTTTGTTTAAATGAGGTGAGTTTAAGTGCTCTTATAAATATCCCCAGCAATACCTTCTGAGCGAAAGCCTTTCCTTGAATAATTTTTTCTTGTTTTTTTTTCTATTAAGCAACTTTTTCTACTAATGACATGGTATGCCGTTTGATTTTATACGACCAAAATCATGCAAAATATTTCGAAATTTACAACAGTTTTCAATCGGTTTTCCAGTAATACAAAGTGCACAAGGTGTGAAAACCCACTTGTGCAAGCCTAGTTAACATTAGAGAAACAGGCAAAGAATAAAAAAAAAAGAGGAAGTAGAAATAAAAGCAAGAAAAAAGAAAATTTGGCATTTTGAAATTTTGTTTTGAAATCTTTGGTCTTTGGTCATTTTGTCCTTCTTATGACTTGCGTCACTTACGGTAGTGAGCCTGTACTACAAACTTATACTGCAGAATAAAAAATGCTGCTGGAGATCGAAAAATTCAGCAAATGCTAGTCTTGAACAAGTGTGCTCCATTACCTGAATTTGTAAAAAATATTAATGGTTTGATTATTAATTGTGTTCACGTATGCTGAACCACTTTCATCCATATCCCTTTCTAGTGGTGACATCAAAGACGATCTAATCAGAGACCTTGCAGACAAGAACTGGAAAGTCAGAGGAGAGGCGCTGCAAAAGGTATTCACTCAATTTTTTTTTTGCCGGCGGCAAACACTTGTTTAATTAAAATAAGATGACCAGTGTTGAACTGCGAAATATAGAGGTATAATTGCAAAGATGACTGAGTAACAAGCTGAAACATTTATAGAATCCTGCTTTTCACTAGCGATGCCAGAGCAAATGCAGAAGCAAGCGCAAACTCGAGCTCTTATTTCACTGTGCAACGGCCTTGTCGCAAGAACAAGAAGTGAAGCAAGCACAAGCATCAAAATTTTTCCTTTTTCTTGCGTTAAAGTTTTTCTCGTGCAAATGGGACATGAAGCAATAGCAAGGAGTGTTTTTGAGCTGTTTTGTTTGTTATCCATTCAAAACACTCAGGTTCGTTCACGGCCATACCAAGATGGTGAAGGTAGACAGAAGTTTTGAAGAAAGGTTTTCAGAAACGGTGGGACAGGTCCCCGTGATTTTGTGATATAGGTTGGTTTTCGTAAGATACAAGGAGCTTGCGCTTGTTGCTGGGCTTACTTTTGCGCCGCTAGTGAAACGCAGCCCAAACAAGCACTGTTCAGATCTCAGTCAAATTTCTGACTGGAAAAAATTTGTGGGTGATCTGTTTTAGTTGGTGGTTAAGTTGGACTATAACAGTTATTTGTCACGCTTTTTGCTACGTCTTCATTAATGTTTTTGGCGAAGAAAAAAAAAGGGAAGAAAAGTTATGATGCAGAAAAGTGTTCTCCTTTAGATTCTTTGGATGACTATCTTAAAGCTTTAGGTTAAGTAAAATAGTAAGCTCGGAACCCCAACCACTCATTTCGGGGAAGAATACTGGTTCATGTCCAAACAGTGACTGGATATTGAGCCTAGTAAGAGAGAAGATTCATTGGTTCGATCATAAAGAGTCCCTTTGATCGTTCTTTGGTTTTTCTCCAGGTTACAGACATTATCAATACAGCTAAGTTCATCACTCCCAGCCTCGGAGAGCTTCCAGGAGCGTTGAAAGCGAGACTTGGAGACTCAAACAAGAATCTGGTGTGTACACCTTACAGATGAGGGCTCAGTTTGTCAAGTTCTGTCATTATCGGATACAAGCTGTTGCCCCAAAACCATGTTTTTTGTGCTCTTCATAGATTTCTCACTTCGGAAGCAGTTTGTGCTCTGTTTTCAAGCCTGTCAGTTGGGTTTTATGAATGTTGATATTCGGGTTAAACGTAGTAGCTATTAAAGTTGTTTTAAATGGTCTAAAACGGACATGTAGTTGAATGTGCTTGCCAAACTTTTAGCTTAGGAAGAGTTAGTACATAGAAGTTGTACTAAACTGTTGTGGCATAAACGGTTGGATCGTTGTTAGCTTAGCTTAATTTACTTATGAGTAGTATAATATTTAATAGTAAAAATCATTTTACTGCAGCACTAATTTTGTACTGATCTGATTAACATTGTGTTTAAGGTGACAGTAAGCCTTAACATCTGTAGTGCCATAGCAACGGCCATGGGACCTCAGGTTGCAAAACATCTCAGAACCATTGGACCGGGCATTTTCAGTACTTTAGCTGACGCAAAGGTATGTGATATCTCGGGTTATTGGACCAGTTATATTCAGCCCCTTTAAACTTGTATGGGTGGACAGGGTAGTTGGTAGATCATTGGTAGATTTAGAGGTTGTTTAGATGATCACATGCTGATACTAAAACGTGCGTGATTGAAGTCAGACATGGTGATAATCATGGCATTCCATATGTGAACCAAATTCTAAACCGTTTTAAACGATCCGCCTAACTAACACCTATTCTTTTGTGCTCGCATTCTCAGCTGAACGCCATTACTAGTTTCAAACAGGATGAAGTTTGTAGTTTTTTAACTGGAAGTTTCATGTTTGTATAGTTTAAGTCAGAGCTTTTACAGTTAACTGCTGAAAGTTTATTCCCAATGAGCCCAAAACATTCATAATTCAAACATCTGGCCAATTTCAAACGATGGGAAGGTTTCATTGGCCTTTTATTGTTTATGCCAGGGACTCGATCTGCTAGATTCTCAAGAAGTTTTAAGAAGCCTGATGATTCCCCCCCTTCGAAAACATAAATTGCATAACTTCCTTGTCTATTAAAAATGTCATGAACCCCATTAATTATTGAATGTTTTCTTTGAACTGCACCCCTTTCTTGCAGTTAAAACCATGCCCCCACGAATTTTTCTGCATCCCTTACCCGGCTTTGGCATAGATAGCGACCATTTTTTACTTAGTTTTCATGCTAACCTTTTGCTTTCCTAATTCAATGACACAGACGGGTGTTAGAGCAGCTGGAATATCCGCACTAAATGCGTGGCACAAAGAAATCGGATTGGCGCCTTTCATAGAAGGCGAGGTTGTGTTTGGGGCCCTCAGCACTGAAAACCCGAGCTTAAGAACAGAGGTAACGTGGCGAACCAATACTATAAATATACTAATTTTAATACATACAAAGTTATGGGAGTTTAAGTCCTTTTAACACTGAAAAGTCATACAAAATATTAATCTCTAGTACTCTGTATGTTGAAAATCACAGGGGACATTTAGATACCCTGTGTCATCCACAAAATGTTTTTGAGTGAGAACGATTTATCCGTCTTTTTGTGTACAAAACGGTAATTTTCGCTCTGAACATCATACCAAACTTCCTTTTACAAGTGTTGTGCACTTCGTTGTTGTCTGTTTCTTAATGCCATTTGGATTTTGACATCCTTTTTTGTGTTCTCTTTCAATTTTGCAAAACTTTCGAGCCGCTTATAATAAGTTTAACAAGGTTTTTGGCTCACCTGGGTCACAACCAACAACAGTCCGTCTCAGGACTATACCAATACTGACGATCAACTAACTACAATCATTGGCTCACCTTGGTCACAACCAACAATAGTTCGTCTCAGGACTACACCAATACTGACGATCAACTAACTACAATCATTGTCCCACCTGGGTCACAACCAACAATAGTTCTTCTCAGGACTACACCAATACTGACGATCAACTAACTACAATGGTTGGCTCACCTGGGTCTCAACCAACAGCGGTCCTTCTCACGACTACACGAGTACTGACGTTCAACCAACACAAACACTGACTTACCTGAGTCAGACCAAACAACCAGTCCTTCTCAGGGCTATACCAACCCGGCCGATCAATTAGCTACAATCATTGACTCACCTGAGCCACAACCAAACAACCGTCCTTTCAGGACTACAGTACAGTAGAAACCCGCGAGTAAAAACCTGAATTTTAAAAACTTTACCAGTTATAGGCGAGTTTCAGTTTTTGTTATCAATGATTCTGGTAGTTTGCTATTGGCTATTGAGACAAAGATTTTTTTGTGTGAGGCCTCAAAGGTGTTCAGAATTGAATTGGTTTGTTGATAAACATTACGTTACATGAAACTCGCCTATACCCCCTCTATGTAAGAGCCTACTTATTCTAATTTTTTTTAAAAATATACACTATAACCATCTGTGCTATTGTAAAACTTCCCAGAAATTAAGAACCTATTAAGAACCTAATGACCCTAGATTTTTGTTACATACCATTTATGTAAGAACCTGTTTAGCCTAACTTGCAAAAATACAGGTTCTTACTCACGGGTTTTTACTGTACATGAGCATGGACGATCAACCAACTACAAACATTGGCTCACATGGGTCAGTCCTTCAACTGTGTTACTTACTGGTTTTCATAGGTGCTGGGTTGGCTGGAAGAAAAGCTCCCGCAGGAGGGTAAACTGCCCAGGGAAGAGATGATCCAGATAATAGCTCCTCTGTACGCATGTCTGGAGGATCGCAGCGGGGACGTACGTAAGAAGGCGCAGAGTGTGGTGCCTCTGATGATGCAACACGTTGGCTGGGACACCATGTCTAAACAGGTCGGCAAACTGAAGGTATGTGAAATATAGGAGTCGCCCTCTACTCTGAGAACGAAAGATCCCATTGGATAAAAACACAAAACCAATAACCAAAACTTTTATTCTTAAACTGACCATCCGTAAAGAACATACAATAGCGTATTGTTAAAAAGTGTCAGTTATCGTTAATGTTATTGTTTAATGACCAATGGAGTAATTCGTTCTCAGAGTAGAGCCTTACTGAAAGAAAGTGAAGCCTGGGTTACCAGTTAAGTTTGGCTGTCATCACTAATAAGCTTATATAGTTGTGGATTTGTTGGATTGATCAGCTAACTCGTGTTATTTTATTCACTGATTTTATTCAATGATATATACAGAATGAGAGCTTCTATGTAAAAGGAGATAAAATATAGAGTGGAGTGGAGTAAGCAGAGCAGAGCGGAACAGAGCAGAGCAGATTGGAGTGGAGCAAAGTGGAGTAGAGTGGTTGATTGTAAAATTTGGGGGGATCACCATTATTTTTTGCTGGCCTGAAAGGGGGTGGGGCACAATTTTTCTTGTAGGTACTTAATCTTATAGACGCGTGTGTACTACAGACTTGCAGCATGTAATTTAATAGGACCGTCTTTATCGTAGTTTTTCGGCCCAGTGTACATAGTACAAAATGTTTTGAAGCTTAGTTTTGTTTGATGGACACTTTGTTCTCTTTCCTATGTCAAATAATTGTAAAATTCCATCAAAAGTGTGTTGTTGGGGGGGGGGGGGGTATCACTTTATTTTCAAAGGACTCAAGAAGGGAGGGGGAGTGCCAATTTTTTTTCAACGTTCATAAGTAGCAGTTTTATGTATACATTTATCATAACGTTTTCCAGCCTGCTTCCAAGAATACTGTTCAGGCCATTTTGGAAAAGCACAGGGGAACTGTACCAGAAAAGACGTCATCTAAATCCGCACCTGCAAAGGCTTCTGGGAGTGTGCCCAAAGCGGCATCTGAACCAAGCGCCAGTACAAGTTCTACTGGGAGCTCAAATGCAGCCACTAAGAAACAGAAGGCACCTGGTAACAAGCAAACCAAGGTGAATGAATTGTAATGTAGTTAGATTGGAAACTGTTGTAGGCTGTTGTTTGTAGGAAATTGTTTAAGGCCAAGGTGGGTTGGAAGCTGTTTTAGGCTCAGGTAAAAGACGATTGATTCTATTCTGGAAAAGGAAAAGTCCTGGATTTTTCTGGAATACTCAGATTATCACAGTATCAATAAAATGCGTTTTCTGGTTTAAGGAAAAAGCCTGCGCTTAATACTCCCCCCAGCAGAAACCTTGGAAGACGTTCCATTTTTTCTAGAATGGGAGTACCGAGTCAATCAAAGGGACTTTCAATTTTTTTCCAAGAATTCCTTTTCCATAAAAAGGGTCAGAGCAAGCGCACCATAAATCTAATGGCAAATTAAACGTTTAAAAGCTAGAAATTTGGAGTTTGTTTCTTGACTAAGATTTAACAACTTAACAGGAAACTCAAGCAGCCATGATTGCCAAGTTAAAGTGATCCTTCAAATAAAGTGATGAAGCATTGATCGAAGAACCATCCCAAATTAGGAGATTGTTATATATGGTTTTTGTGTGGTAATTGTAGAAACTAAAATATTTTTTCGTCTTTTAGCCAAGTAAAAGAGGTGCCCAGACTGCACCGGAGGATGAAGGTCCCCCTCTACTGAAAAACAATGAGAAGGACAGGAGAATTAAGGATGAGAACAGTTTGAAGGTGAGTAATAGATTGTATGGAGAGTAAAGGTCCCCCTCTACTGAAGAACAACAACAAGGACTGCAGGATTAAATGTGTGAACAGCTTGAAGTTGAGTCATAGTTTTTGTGGAGTCAGGAATCTATGAAAAAATCTAGAAAATCTTGTCAAGCACTGGGAAAAACCTGGATTCAACATGATACTGAATTGGTAGAAACACTTAAAACAACAGTTTTTACGTTTGAGCGTCCAGTTGTAACCGTAATTGTTCGAAAAAGCGGCCAAAATTTGAAAACTGCAGCAAATTTTCCGGAAATTGTTCATGTGCTATCGTTTCTGGTGAGTTTGAAAACTTTGCGATATAGTCTGGAAAACGTCTTGAAATGGTGTGAAGTTTTCTCTAAAACTGTATTTTTATTGTGTTTTCACTTAAAACAGTCCGTTAAAAATAGGCTGCGAAAGCAAAAATACGTTGATGTAGAATGGGATTTCTTAGTTTTGTAAAGTTGTGCGCCTGCATGGTTTGCAAGGCATTATTTGTATTTAGGTTTTCAAACTTGTTAAACAGGTAATGAAGTGGACATTTGGCACTTCCCGTCAGTAAGGCTTTACTGTACGAACACGCTTTCTTTGTTAAGGTTTGCGTTCTTTAACAATAGGGTTTGGGTTACTTATATATACCTCTTATTAGCCGAGTGCGAGGTCCGTACGGCAAGTTATGGACCGAGTTTTTTTCCTTCCTTTTATGGCC
>JAOBRG010122216.1:0-14895 GCA_027574985.1 Umimayanthus nakama | reverse complement strand
TGCAGAGTTAAGATTTTAGAATTCGACCAGCTTGGAAATGAAAACTTTCAAACGGTGCTCTCGGAGGTATAATGATGTCAGACTTTACAAATCCTGCAGAGTTAAGATTTTAGAATTCGACCAGCTTGGAAATGAAAACTTTCAAACGGTGCTCTCGGAGGTATAATGATGTCAGACTTTACAAATCCTGCAGAGTAAAGATTTTAGAATTCGACCAGCTTGGAAATGAAAACTTTCAAACGGTGCTCTCGGAGATAGGATTAATCATGTTAATGATCAAGCTTTAAAAATTTTTGAAGAGTTAAGATTTCGAACTCGAACGGCCTTGAAAACTCTCAAACGGTGCTCTCGGAGATATGTTCATGATCAAGCTTTATATTTCTTGTAGAGTTGAGGATTTAGAACAGGAACCGCCCTGAAAACTTTCAAACAGTGCTCTCAGAGATCTGTTCGTGATACATGTTGACTGTTCGTCCCCGTAACAAATGAGAATTTAGAACAACAGGTTTGCCTCGACACAACAGATCTCGTAGCGCACCTCGAACATCAGGCTTCGTAAGCGAATGCAGAACAGGGCTGATCATTGAACCGAGAGCGATGGTGTAAAGAGATATTAGTTGAAGCAACGAGGGAATAAGATCAGGTCTTTCTAACTCCTGAACGACCGTCATGTATAAGACTGGAGTCCAGCTTAGGAATAACAACAAAGTTAGAACTGTCAAGTATTTGGTAACTTTGGCTTCCGAAAACATCCGCTTCATTTCTCTTTTTCTCCTTTGCCGCATTGCTCTACACTTACTGCTGAACGTATTACGAATGCACTTCTTTCTTATCACCAAGAAGATCTTTACGTAGGCAACCATTATCAGCAGAAAGGGAATTAGAACGCCTGCAATCAACTCCACGAACACAAAAACCTTGTGGACATGCAGTGCTTTTTCTGCGCCCCATATGAGTGGCAAAAGTGAATAAGCGATGGGAAGAAACCACGTAATTGTCAAAATTTTAACGAAATTTTCAGCGATTTTACTGGAGTGTTGCAAGGGTGCGGTCACAGCTACATATCTGTCGTAAGTCACAGCACACAAATTAGTCACTCCAGACAACAATATAATGGAAATGAAATATTGTAGTATTTCCTCCTTTACATTTGAAAGATAAAGCGGCAAAATAACTACTCCGGTTAGCAGATCCGACAAAGCCAACGAACAAGTAAAACCGTTTGAGTAGGTGCGCAGAGATTTCTTGTAGTATATCAAAACGTTAACCAAAATGTTTAGTACGAAAATCGAAACCGACATTATTGCAACTGAAGCTTCGACGAAGTATGGTAATGCCATTTGAGATTTACTATTACAACCTATTAACGACTATAATGTCGCTGATATAGTTTTTTGTCTCTGTACCGGTTAATATACATACAATTACCAACTACTTATAGTATAAGGTATGTTTTTAAATCTTCGTGCGGGTGACAGTATAACCACGGAGCAATAGTGAGATTGGGAGGGCTGATTACTGATTCAATAATTTCGCTAACGACTCATAAATTTGAAAATAATAGGGAGGGTTAAGCCCCCATCCAAACCTGCTCAGCGGTACCTGTAAAGTTCACAGAAAAGTGGTTATGTACTTCAACGAAAGAATGATCTTTTGCGAGTCGATTTTTTCCCAGATAACTGTCAACTGGGAACGCTTTTGTACAGTTCTCTTACATCATCTGAAGGAGTATACGTGGTTTTCTTAATTTCTTCACTGCCAGTTGAGAACCACTGTTTTCAACTCGTTAGTGCGTGTGGTCTCCAAACTATGTGCAGCTGTCCAACGGTTTTCAGTCAGTTGCAAGCTGTAAACAGGTTACCGTTTACAGAATCTTGTCGCTACAACACAGCTCTGCTTCAGCTTTGATGGTCGGACTCTTGAAGATTTCTACAAATAAATTCTTCTTCAATTTGGTCACTTGACGAAGAAACCAGTCTTTAGTTTCACAATTTTTAAATAGTTGCAGAGTTCTTTTCTTTTGCCCTTCTCGGTTTCCAAAGAATGAATCGAGCTTCTATGATGAAAAACTTAAAGGACTTGGCGTCTGGCAACACATGCAAATGTTAAAGATGGTTTCTTTTTTAAGTGCGCATTCCTTCTGTGAGTTCCAAGTTGCTTTGGTTGTACTTAAGTGGCGACAAACGTGTTCTTTTTGAAGACAGAACTGAATTGGTTGCACCTAAGGGCAGGGCAAACCTCAAAGTTACTCGGTCTGATGGTCCTTACCCGCAATTCTGCGAATTAGTCTCAAAAGTAAAAAGGTTTCTTGTCGAATAAACTGTTTGAGGGAAACACCTAGAACATTATCATGTAACACACGGCCATATCAGCTGTATAGCTGCTGTTCACCCTTTATACTGTATATAAATAAAGTCTGTAATTATCTTTTTTTATTAACAACTCAAGAACACACTTGATTGACTGGAACAAGATTCGTTTAAGTAACGGTATTGTTTTCCAGTATCGCTAATGCATTTGATATTAGCCTGTCAAGGTATTGTCTAAGGTTATGAAAAAAATGTAGTTGGAAATCTTTAAGACTTATTTTTTTAAACTTTGTCATAAAGGTTAAGAACTAAACAAAACAACCGTGTAGAAAAGATGGAGAGAACTTCCTTTTATAGTCCGAGTGTTCAATTTCTTCTTTACACGATGTACACGCAAGTACGAAACAACTGCCATATTTATTGTTTTTCAAAGCTTCTATTTTGTATTCGATTCGCTTTTGTGTACTCTAAAAATAATTCGCCGGCCAGTCACACTTGAATTAAAAAAGAACGTCAAAGGATTAGTTTCTTTTATCGCCTACGTATAGTTTCACGGGCGTATGAATCAGAACATTAACAAAACAATTTCCTATCTCAAATGAACATACATTTTACGACCTCCTCAATTAAAAGCAGCAGATGGTTCTTTGAAAAATTCAGTCGTTTCCATACAAAACCTTGACCATAACTGCGGGTTATCGGATAACAAATACGAGAAATATAAGAAAAGAAATTTGATCGGATGTGTTTCCTAGTATCGCTGATACAAATTGCATAACAATTTTCACGAAAGAGCGCATCGAGTGAGTAAAAAAAAAAGATGCACCATCTCTTCAAGCACTCAGGTAGTTTTTTACCATTTAATAGGTATAAGAACCAATTTTCGGACTATCTTTGGAAATCTTCGAAAATTTTTCTGAAACCGATTGAAAATGGCCAAAAACTGAAAGAGTATTCAGTTTTTAAAAATCCGGCTGTAGTGAATGTTCGGAAGAGTCGGAAGGCTTCGAGAAATTTTCGGAAAATTTCAGAATTTATCGAAACGTTTCCCGAAGCGTTTTACGAGGTTTGGAAAATTCATGGCAAATGTTCGGAAGTCGTTAGTCTCATGGTAAGAACCCCGGATGTAACTTCGTTTGCATTTTACGTGTACATTTTTCCGTTAAAAAGTCGCGTACCAAGAAAACGGCCTAAACACCCGATTAGGGGTAACTTTGTAGGACAAAGCGAAGGTCGCTTCCAGGTTCACTCTAAGGCGGTCTTTCTCCCATCATATTCTCCTTGCGCGTTCAAAGTTCGTGATAACTCCAAAAAGGTCACCGAAATTTCATGAAAATCATACCATCTGCTGCCCGGTTCTTTTCAAGGCCGTCTGGGGTCCAGGTATTCTTGGTTTGCACTCAATCTCCAGGGATTCAAATGACAAAGGGTACGGCGGCCATGTTGGTGGACACAACAAAAGAATGTAGTTACAGCTCTATTGTTTTTGTACACCAACATGGCGGCTATGACGTCACGTGCAAACCAAGAATTGGCACAAAACTGTAGGTAAGACTAGTAGTGAAAGACTCACACAACAACATTAGACGTAAGAGCGAGTATTCATGTTTAAATTTTTCGCAACTTGCCTTGGATCACACGAGCAAGGTATTAATGTGTTTTCAGAGCTTTCTACCTACACGCAAGTTGTTAGTCAGGTGTGTGCCAGGCTGTAGCAGCTGGTAAGATCTCTGTCTACAAACCAGATAATTCCGGGTTAAACTATCGGCTCGTCCAGTGGTGAACTTTTGGGCGACTTTCTTTCGCCACACCGTCCGTGGACTGGGACACTAACTAGTCGTTGGTCTAGTCTTTTTGAAGTGATATCCAGCGGACTTGAAAAAACCCAGGCACTTGTCGAAGAGTAGGATCAGTGGTCCCGGAGTTTGGAGCTGTGTGTATCAAATAATTTAGACTTCATAGCGGAAGCCTGAGGCGCCGGCAGACGCTTTCAGTTCGATCTTGTGACATACGCTGCTTCTGTACTGAATTGGAACAGCGACCAGCCTTAGGATGAAGGTTGCCTTGTTAACCAAACTCATGATTAATCCAAGTTTGATACTAAGGGGCCGATTACATGATTGACCGGGCTAGCTCGGTTTGCCGGGATGAGATTCAGCCCGGGTTTACATGAAGCGAGCCAGCCCAGGACGCGTGGGCTTGCCTTGGCACTACCCTTTTGTTTGATCTGTTAGTGTTAGTCGGGCTGGCTCGGTAAACGCGGCTACATGGGAAAAATCTTAGCCCTGTTAAACGGGATCGCGGTTATTGCCAGTCCGATTGTCATGTAATTGCAAAGTTGATTTTTTATGTGTTTATCAAACTTACCAAGATCTCGGCAAAGCGGGCCAGCCCGGGTAAACGGCCTGGCACGGGCTTAAGTAATCAGCGCCTAAGTTTGAAAGACATTTTATTTAACAATGAACAGCATTTGTCAAACAATAAAAATATGTTAAAATACTTTTTGATAAGGTTATGGCAGCGGTAACGAGAAAGACAACGGTAAAACAGCACACTTATGAAAATGGTAACGACATTCACCACAAGGACAATGGCAGTGAGAACGGCACAGACGGTGAACGAGTGACAGTGCCAGTGACTATTATGAGAACAGAAAAACGACAGCGACAACGAGCAACGACACTGGTGACAATTACAGCAACAGTGAAAGCGACAGCTGTGACAACATTGAAAATGGCCTCCATAAGGACGACAACGACAACTTCAGTAACAATGAAAATGATAAAAACAGTAACAATGACAGTGACGTTTATATGACAACAAATAAAACGACAGTGACAATCAACAACGACAGTGACAATTACAGCAACCATCACAGCAACAATTGTGACAACAAATTGAAAACGACCGAAACCAGGATAACGACAATGTCAACAATAGTGACAATGACAACAAGTGACAGTACGCGACAAAGACAATGGAAACAATGACAATAACAGTGACAATGATAAAGAAAGTGATAGTAACGATGACAATGACAATGGCACTAAAATAACAGCGACAATGCATTGTTTATTGTTGTCACTTTTTTTTTACTTTATAATATTAAACATTTATTTTCATAACAATGATCAAATACAATCAAATTCAGGAGTACATACAATGTTGCTCATGAGTTCTAGTTGGAATGTAAAAAGGTCGCGTTAAAAACAAAGTTAATCAGTAACAAATAATTCATCCAAACATATACTATAAAGTGCACAAAATTGATGATAAAGGAAAATGGGAAGGACTCCTCAAGAAACTATAATATTATTATGGTAAGGAGGCTTCCTGGCGGACAGGTACCGTTTCGTCAGCTGCATGGTAATGACCTTTTCAGACATTCATTTGATACGATGTCCTTTTCTCTGTTCTTGCACAGTTGCACCTTGGTTGAACCGGGTCCTATCGAGACTCAGTTCGGAGTCAACCGAGCAGACTTGCAAAAAGCGCCTTACGAAGTTATCAATGAGCTTGCAGTCGATGAAAAGTCTGAAAGCCTTACTGCAGCTGTGCAAAGCAAATTCCAGGCCATCTTCACTGGACCAATGGCGGCAAGGTGGCTACAGACTGCAGACGAGGTTGCGCAGATAACGGTGGAAGCCATTCTTGCAGAGAAACCGCACTTCCGCTACCAGACCAACAAAATGTTTACTGCTCCAACAAAAGCCAAGCTCACTGACCCGACCGGGGACTCCAACATCGCAGCAGTCAGTGAAAGATTCTTCAAGAAAACATAACTAGATTGAAAGACATCAAATGAAGAGACGATTTCACCTTTGCAGTTTTCTCTTTCATAACCATTTATTGCTGTTTCTGACACTGTGACAGTTGATACCTTTTCAAACAACATTCTTTTGCCTTTTTCACAAAGGAGAGGAAGTCGTGAAAGCGATAACCCTAACCATAAACAGGCTTCTACAGCTACCAACTTACAAAGTATAAAACCTTTTAATAATTGAAAGTTGAAAATGTAAGACCTTATTTTCCTTCAATCTGTAATTCAAAATTGAAATACAAGGTTAAGTTATGGAACTTATACCTTAAGGTTACTATGTTTAGAAGCATCTTGTATTAGCATCTTTAGTGCTAACATTTAGTACTCGTTAAAATTAGTTGAGTTCATGAATACGTGATTTCATCTGACTAACGTTCAATAAAAATCCTTAAATTTCTTTCTGACAAAATCGCTAAAATTAGTAGTCGCTCAAAAGAGTAACCTTAAGGTAACTCCTGTCCTATCATGCAACAATGTTTTTACATAAAAACAGGGCAAGTAACCTCGACTATGAGAAACAATAAGTTTATTGAACGAAATTTAAGACCACGAGAATAAACTTTAGAAAATTTATGACATTTTCAAGTCTTTTTGAAAAAATAAAATCAAGAATAAAACTTTTGAAACTTTTTGAGACTCCACGAGGACTCTGAGTGAAGAAAGTAAGAAACTCAGTAGAAAACAAACAAAGACAAGAGTATCGAAAACATTGAACGTGGGACAAACGCTTTCAGATGGCTTCTTTGTTGATCGCTGAGATTTTAGCCTTTTGACGCTCTTGGAAGATCATTTAACCCTGTTGAGAAAACTTTTTAAGATTTTTTAAGAAGATAACAAGATATTATAAAGCTTCTTATCTTCTTTGGGCAGCGGAACGAAGATAGTTAAAAACGACTTGGTTGAAGCTCGTCAAAACCTAGATGTTTCAGGTTAATACCAGGACGAATTTCAGCGTATTGGGACAACTTTTATTTGTCGCGAGGAAAGTAATGGAGAAAGAATCGAGAAAGAGATTATAAAAGAATATGAGGTTTTTAAAAGTACGTTTTTAATCAATACGGACACGCGTTGTTGTGTGGACAGGCGAAAAAGATAGGAAAACGATAAATGTGGACGCGAATCGTTTTGAATACGGAGCAAAACAGCATCGTTTTCTTTTGAAAACGGTGAAGTGTGGACAAGGTCTTAAACTTTTTTAATGTCAGGTAGCCAATCAGTCAGAGATTAAAAGTGCCTAGTCTAAAATTGTGTAAAAAATTCGAGGTGTAATCTCCCCACACCGCCAATCGTCGTCTAAAAGAATTAACAGGAAACTAAGTAGGTCCCAATGCAAAACTCTGTTGGTGTAAAGCTTTCCTTCTGAGACTTAATTCTCGCAAATTGTCAACTAATCTTACTGCATCTTTTTGTGTTGCACTTTTTACTTTTAGTGAGCCGTTTACTGATATTTTGTTGGCACTTATAAGTTATATAATTATTCATTTGCTTTCGTTGCAAGCTAGCTTTGTTTACATAGACACGATGACACGTTTGTTTGTTATATTTTATTTCTTATGATTTGCTTCCTTTCTCTTCGTGTTTGGTTTCGTTATCTAACCGTCTTTTTCTTGAGTCTTCGACTGTTGCTGTTGAAAAACACACTGAACATTGTCTGCTGTACAATTGAAATTGATAAACCAGAGCATTGCGACAGCTGCATTCTTCTCAAATTCCAAATTAGTGGCTGTGTTTTACATGTGTTTTGTCACAAACTGATGAAGTACACCAAGACATTGCTGCCATTGTAAAATGCAGTTCAGCAAACTGCAACAGTTCACAAGTCTGGCACACTTTTCCCTGATATAGGAATAGTTCGTCTTGTTGCCAACTTGTTTGGACCACTCGGGTCGCTTCATGTGTTTCTTAACAGTTAATTCTAGGCATAACAAATACCTCTTCAAAATAGGAAAAGCCTGGATATTTATTTAGATAGATAGTTGAATCAAACTGAATGCAATACCGGAAAAATTGGGGAAGAACTTTGAATTCGCCAACCAGAGGATTCACATGATCCAATACCCGTGCACCAATCCCCTCACGCATTCAAACTTGGCGGGGATTATTATTAATAATGGTCATTGACTGTATCAGTCATCCTGAGGAATCACATGATTTCAATTTTCTCTCGTCTTTCTCCTTCAGCGTTCAACGAAAGAAAGATCGATTCAGAATTTAAAATCATGCCATAAAAGGCAAACCCGAGCAGTGCTGTAATTTGAATTGTACCACTGAACATTTACAGCCTCGTACTGTCGTTCAGTACCTCCTTAACCACGCGTGCTTCAGAAGAAGGAAAGGAAGAAGAGAATTCCTCTGTCTCAGAGACGGGTGGAACATGTTGAAATCTACCTTCTGTATCGCTGAAAGATAGGACTGGCAAGAGACCTATTTAAAAAAAAAGAAACAAACGCGGACTTAACTCAGCCTTTTCTTATGAAATCTTTATCTAAAAACCTTTTTTTTCAACGAAAACTTCGGTATTATCTTTATCAGCAAACGGCAAATCAAAACCGATCATTTTTATTCACAGAGCTAGTGTCAATTGTTTTAACTAAACTGCTAGTGCTTAACAACAGCTTCAAAATTCCAGGAGAATCTAAGGGGCATTCAAGAACTCAAACGTGATTTTTCAATGAGTATTTTTGCACGGTTGTTTTAGTTTAAAAAAATCTGTTTTCACAGACTGATCAACGAGCTCCTCTATAGTTCAAGTGACTGTAGCAGACACATATGTCTTCTTTCTTCGAATCTTATGCCATTCATGCATTGATTCTGAGTTGCGAAGGTACTTCTCTTCCTTCCGTTCCTTTGGGAGAAACTGCTGAATACATGAGTCGAGCTTATTCCATTCAGCAATAGTAATTTTAAAAATAAAGCTTTTCTAGTTATTAGACTGATTTGGGGGTTGGTAGACGTAATGTGAGTCGTCGTACTGTGGCGAGCTTAATAAACGAGAATGGAATTGAATTAAACTACCCAAGCGTGCAGGTTTGTCCATCTAGCCACTGCTTGGAGCTAAGCTACTTCAAAAAATTCCTACTGCCCTTTCTGGCTCAAAAACAGTACCCAATTGAATAATAAAGGAAATTCCTTTCTCTGGGATCCAAAATAAGATATTATCTTTAACAGTTTCGACGTTGTTTTAGGGTAGCTGAGGTTCCCAAGCAAACAACAACAATTTTCACCAATTTTCGGGCTGAAAGCCTCAAAACCATACCCCGTTGGGCGATACACACCGCATAGCTAGTCTGTGGGAGGATCCCCCTTCCTTAGCAACCCTCCATGACCCACAGAGCTTTACTCCCCGTTGCCATTTTAAGACCTAGCATATCCTTTCGTTAACTATGACAATCTTATAGGCAACCAGCAGATTAATGTTTCACATACTGAATCAAGAGAGTAACAAAATACTGACACTTACTGCAGGTAAGCAAGCTCTCATAGCATCTCTTGGTAGGTGTGGTTTAAGAGATCTTGCCTGTCAATATGGAAAACGAAAAGAAAGGAATTACTTACAGTTTTTATACACTATTGTAAGTAGCGAACTTGGCAACAATAAACAGTAAATACAGCCGTAGAATACCTATTGCATGTCTGCCTTTTTATAATCCACACTTCCAGATTCAACATACAGAATTCAGGTCCAACAAACGAAGCCTTGCCCAGCAAAACTAAACCCTGTCCAGCAAACAGCGGTACACAACGGTAGGAGCAGACACAACATAACTATATCATGGTGAAGTTCCTTCACAGGCAAGCTTACTTTTTCCAAATGCGAGTGAGCTAAACTTGCCAAATCAAAGGCAACATCTTTCACTTGCTGAGAAGTGTGTCCCCTACTAATGTCTTCGTGTGACACGCCATGCTAGAAAGCAACACGAAATAAAAATTAAAAACAAGGAGGCCTTACTTTTGTTTAAATATTCTTCTTAGGGCACTTTCTATTTACTAGTCTGACAGGCATGACCGGTCAGTTGTCCGCTAGAACGTGACTACTAACGAAACTGTTTCCAGTAAGGATGGCGCCGCTTACAGAGTTAAAGCATCGTATTCAGCGAGAGCAGGAAGGGGGGGGGGGGGAGGGGGGGAGTTTGGCAAGTTTTGGCAGGAAAAATGCACGCGTGCACCTTGACCCTTTCATTACCAGCTCTTTCTGGGAGGTCAGACCGGAAAAAATGTTATAATGGCAAGTGTCCTTAGTTTTTTATGCAGAAGAGGCTTTTTTCGAGTGGGTATATGGTTGGAACAAATTAATGTTTACTACGAAATTTATTTCGGATCTGGTGGGCTACAGGTAGCTGCTCAATCGCCCAAACAACAAAATAATATCTTACAAGGTATAGCGCACAAATGTACCAGAACTGCAAAATAAATAAAAAAGTACAATCTAAAATATTAAATTTGCTGTAAATGTGTCATTTGCGAGACAATACGGTGGACCAAGTGTAGGACATGACTATTTTGTGTTTTCTACGTCAGTATGATAAAAATATCTCATATATACTTCTATATACTAAAACCATTCAAGAAATTGTCAACATTTTCAGCGATAAGGAAGTTACTGATCAATTACATGTTTAAAACACTGAGTTGTAGATGAACAGAAACACTAGCTTCTTCCAAAAGATTCAGAAAAGAAACCAAATGACAAGCAAATTGTAAAACTAAGAATCATTGGATACAGTGGAAAAGAAAAGTTATATAAGAGAACTTAAACAATAATATTTCTAGGTCAAAAGAAAGGATCCCAAGAAAACTTCAACAAAAACTCTGCAGTAGAAGCATTCCAGTAGAAGCATCAGCAAAAACTGTTTCTTTGAATATTTCCCTCCAGAAAAGAATAATTTTCTTTAACCTTAAGTTTAGGCTTCGGTATGTACAAAAACTTTGAACGAAGCCTGATCTTCAGGTTATTGTTTGCTGGAACTAAAGCGTAATTCGAAGTGGTCTATTCACCGAGGTTTCCCAGGAACTTCCCAAAAAGCAGTTCACTGAAAGTCTTTCTTTGGTAGGGTTCCCTAAAAGTACATGTCCATATAAGCCAAACACTTTCGAAAAGCTCTTTTAGAAGTATTCAACTAAAGTGTTTCTTTGAGAGAGTTCCCTTTAAGGATGCCCCTAGAAGTGTTGGCCTAGAAGAGTTCTTCAAACGCTTTGCAAAAATGACGGCAAAAACATTTTGCTAGAACCGTTTCCCCACACGAGTTCCCGAAGAACTGTAAGCAAACCCGCTGGAAACAAACACACAAAACTACACGCAGAAGCATACGGATAGATGGAGTCCTCCAGAAGTGTTGCACAAGAACAGCTTACCAAGAAAAGTTCTTCAAGAAGCTATGTAGAAGTTGAAGTGTTCCTAGGACGAATTCCTCCAGAAGCACTGAACAAAAAAATTCCCCACAAGCGTTCTGCAAACGGTATATTCTCCGAAAACAAACCAGAAATATTTCCCTGAAAGCATTTCTCTTGTAGCGTTTTTCTACGTGTGCATTTATAAGCATGTCAAAGTGTTCCGAGAAGACAAAGTGTTTTAGCTTTTGAGAGCGTTCCTTAGAAGCACTCCCCCTTGAAGCATAGAAGAGTTCCCCTGAAATTGTCGTCCAAGAATCATTCCCCTAAAATATTCAAGAAAGCCTCCCTGTGAAAGTTACTACCTCTTCAACAAGTATTTCAGCTGAAAACTAAAAACCGTTGTCTTACTTTAATCATCAGGTCTTGAGGTAAATAAACCTTTCTCTTGTTGCCATGGAAAGGTGTTGCTCTCAGCAGCGTCACAAGTGCAATGGCCTTGCCAATATGACTTGCAGCATGGTCTGCTTGTACATCTTTTACTCCTGACAAAAGAGAATTATGTGATACAGGTACAAAATGAGTTGTGAAAACGTTTGCAAGAAACTGCAAAAAAAAAAAGATATTATCCTTTGTTTTCCATACCTAAGCACTCCAGGGTGAGATAAAGAACCGACGAAACACTGTTTTCACCATACTCCTCCAGCGAATTCGTGGTCTCAAAAGGCCTGTCATCAAGATTGCTTTTCTATAACATACGGTTTAGGAAACATTTAGTTACATGTAAGTCACTTTCCTATAGTAACAAGTTTTTCAACATTTGACACGATAACCCCCTGCTCTACTAAACTCGTGCTTTTTACATGCTATAAGTTCTTTGTATTCCCCTGTCATGTTCAGAAAGCCAAGCTGTCCTTTCCCGTTTTCTTGCAATACTTGAGGTAAAAGTTTCTTATAAAGCAGCTATCCTCTTTTCAGTGTGGAAACACCGCCTATTTAAACGCAAAATAGCACCTACTAAAGGACTTCTTTGCTTTCTCCTACTTTTTTTTAGTTATGTGCAACGCTTCAATACTTTCTTTATTTGTTACCACCTATCTTTTCTGTTTTTATTTATTAATATTAATATGCCTACATCACTTTACAACAATGCATTGTAATCGTTAAGAAAATCAATAATAAATATGAATTTTGAAAACAACATATAACAAGAGTTTTCGTAGAACATTAAAGCAAAATAAGACGACTCTAGTGGTCTCAAAAGGCATGTCATCAAGGTTGCTTTTCTATAACATGTGGTTTAGGAAACATTTAGTTAAATCATTTTGCTGCAAACAAGTTTATCAATATCTGACAAAATTCTTCGTACACTATAAATATAAAATAAAACGACCGGTTATTGGAGTTAAGTAATTGATCATCAACCTCAAGTTATAAGATCAACACAGCTGTTTTCCACATTGTTTGCACGTTTCTTTGTTCAAAAACAAGGTGAAATTTTGATCAGACAAATTTTAGAATTAAATTTAATCCTTTACACATATTGAGAAGTACATGTACATTCATAATTTAACACTTCTAACCTCTCTTTTCACGCTGTATTAATAGTTTTATACTGCTGGATGAAACCTTAACAAGCACATATTTCTTAACGCTTTCTTATTGTTTCTGGCAACTAATCCACTGTTTGGAAATATCACGAAATATGAACAATTTAAGAACAATTTGAGGCTGAAATCGCCAACACGTTATAAACAGCCGCGCCACAGCCAAAAGTTACTGGTTCTTATAAAAAAAAAAAGCGTATATAGTAATAGTATAAACTTTATTGGGTTTAGGTAATCAGTGCAGACTTTTAGCAATGAAGGGAGATGAAACAGAAGCTATGACTGTGTTTGACTCAAGATGTTTGGCTGTCAACTGAAAGTCCTTGGTGCACAATCTCCCAACTTTCTGGAATTTAATACTTCAATGACCTTTCAACAAACGTCAGTGGACAGGTACAGTGTGTGGTAACTTGTTGGTCTTATCTCTCAACGTTAATACGAATCAACGCACTTCTACAAGATTTGTTTTTATAAGTCACTGATCTTAACCACACTTCTCTAAATGAAAATAATATCGAGTGTTGTGGAATGTCACCCACATTTGTAAACGAACATACGCTGCACAATTTATTCCAGTAAGCTATACAGGGTTTTTTCCGAAGTAGAGTGCATGTTTTATGCACTTTATAACCCAGCACAATTGTATATACACATAAAACAAGTGTTTTACTTTTACTAAAAAACAACAATTATAAATCCACGCCCTGTACAGTCTAGTGCCATTTTTTTTTCTTGCCCTCACTAGTGAGGTTAAATTGGTTTGTAGAGGACTGGAGTGTTTTGACATTTTTCCAAACTTTCCAAAAACTTCTGAAGAGCTCTGAATAAGGTTTGAAAACTGTTAAAAACTCTTTCAACTTCTAACTAAATTTCCAGTTCCTTTTCATAGATTTAAAAAAAACATTTCCAAAATTTTGCAACGACTTTTTGAAAATCAATTACAAGCGAGATAAATATTGTTTTATCCTTGACTATGCAACTAACATTTTCAATCAATATGTAAATCGATTAATTCAATGTTCAAACAAATTAAAAAACAATCAGAAGAGCAAACACACAGATAGGGAAGCAGATAGATGGGTTGACAGACAGATAGTTAGATATATTGGAACATACCCTTGCATCGATAAGTCTTGTTAGCCATCTCTTAGTAAGTTTATGTTTCTGCACAGCCTGCAGAGTAATCACTCAAAACATCAACCATGTTTTGATCTTATTAAAACATTTTGAATAACAAACTGATTAAAATATCTTATAAATACAAATTACATGTATAAACTAAAATCAAAGCGCCTCTGTTAAACTGAATAAAGTTTAAAAAACACTTTTTTCAGGGTTCGTACACCTTCAGAAATTCAAAAATCCAGGGTTTACCTGGACTGTTTTTTTCTGTTTTTCCAGGGATCTTGAAGCCCAGAATAAAAATAATAACATTCACAATGAATTGTCTAAAACAACATTTAAATGTCAATGCAATCACTGTAAAACAACATTGTGCTCAAAGAGCAGTGGTTTCTAACACAAAATAAATGTTTCAAAATGATAAGAAAATCTACATTTATCGCATTTGTAACAAAATCAACAAAATGCACCATTATTTTCTTTTTCAAAAAAGTCTGTACATAAGATTTTCCAGGGCCTAATAAAAAAATTTCTGGGGCTTTTCCAGGGATTTACATGGATTTCAAGGGCTTCAAAAATTTTCAAGCGTTTCAAAAGTTTTCCAGGGTTTTCAAGGATTTCCAGGGTAACTAACCTTTTTCTTGAGGGGGGGGGGAGGATTAGTGGGTGGGGACAAGGCAAGACAAGACAAGATGTTTATTAGGTCCTT